>DWBA01001455.1:0-10586 GCA_018236825.1 Apodemia zela
AAAAAATTGAGCAATTTCTTTAAATTAAAAATGGTATTTGGCCACGTCAGATAGCGATGTTGAAATTGACAAGGTCCTTTCAATCTCCTCCGTTCGCGTAAAAGGTGTGCACAGTTTTTGTTTCACGTATTAATATATTACTAGCAATCGTCTGTGGTCGAAATTCGACCATAGATCAACAATAAAATCTTTTTTGACAACAGACTTTAGCCATATACCTACTTATACATGTAGAAAATAATATAGTATACATGTATGCATGTATGTATGTATGTATGTGCAGTGTGTGTAATGTTGCTTTTACTTAATTTAATATATTTTTAATTCATATTATTGAAAAATATAAGATTTCTTCAGTCCTCCGCATTGTAAACCATAACTGTGCAAAGTTTTCATACTCCACCATTCGCCCAATTGTTGGAAAAAGGGGTACAACGTTTTTATTTCACGCATTAATAGATAGATAATAAAATCGTAAAATACGGTATGTCATGCATTAAAACGTATGTAGGTTATCAATAATTGCTATGATGTCGGCGGGGACGATAAGAGATATTAAAACACAAAACAACGATTCTTAGTTTTTTAGGTACCTCTTCGTCTTTTTAGGGTTCCGAAGCTATAAAGAACCCTTATAATTTCGTCACGTCTATCTGTCCGCTGCTAAGCTCAGATATTCTTAGTACTAGAAAGCTGTATTGTTTGGCATGAATATACATATGAGTCACGCCGATAAAATGTTAAAATAAAATCTTAAATTTTTTTAAGGTACCTCCTCTACATGTAAAGTGAGGATGTTTCGTTTTTCTCGCGTACTCCCACGATGTGGGTTTAATTGGATAGATTTTGAAAATTGCGACCATTGCGGGTTTTAAAATATTTTTTTCGATAAAAGGATCCGTTTGTCAAATATTAAGCTTAAAAGTACTAAAATTGCAGAAGTCAAGTATCTTTGCCAGGGGGGACCCCTGATAGAACTGGACTTGAAACTTGTAGTATTTTACTTCTTTTAAATTGGATATCAGAAAAGAAAATCTCATCTTAAGGCATTCCAATCGTAGACCACATTTAATTTTTAATATTATCGGGTTTTTGTTTATTGAACATGTTCCTAAAACTATATAATATGTGATTTAGCACTTATCTTGTGCTTGGGAAAGTTTTCAAAACTTAACAGAGAAAATTTTTGACACGACAGCATTTGAAAACAGAGGCTCAGTTGGTTAAAGCGTGCTAGAGGCAAAGTCGTAAATTTAAATCCTGTCGTATTGAAATTTTCCTTTGTTAAGTTCTTGAAATTACTTAAATACATATTTAAGGGAACCACTGGCTGAGCACTATGCTCACCCCACGCGCCCGGTGAAGCTGTGAAGGCCCATAAGCCCGTAAGTCATTCTGAAAAAAAAATCCCCATTAACTATAAAATGTTGTTATTATTAACAGACATATCCGAGAACTTGTGTTAAGTATATTAGTAGCTTATCACTTTACAAACTTACTACTAACTAAATACATACTATTATTTTAAAAATATTTAAAATTTATGAGAAAATCAAATATTTAATGTTTCAATCTAACAAAGATAAGGCTGGTTCAAAATAAACAATTGTTATCAGTACCTATACGTAAATAGGTACAATATCAATTTGTTCTACTTCTACAAAACAATGACATCGAGGTACGAGTTATTAATTATGTAAATCAAGGTTACGTTCAATGACTGCCCCGCGAAGTAATCGTATATTTCGGAATCTTACGCCACTACCACGCCGTCATCGGAACGATTACCTCATACCTCCTACCTATTATTAGTTAGATACACAAACCATCAACGCCCTAGTAACCACAGAACTGCGCAACAAAACGAACGTATCATCAAAATGAAACGGACTTTCATTCTCTTTATATTACAAATATTCGCCGTGAACAGTTACAAAATACTGGGCATATTCCCGTCATTGGACCGCAATAATTATCTCACATACAGAGGACTGTTTCGGGAATTGGGCAATAGAAACCACGATGTGACACTCATTAGCCACTTTCAATTGCCAGACGCGCCAGCCACATACCGGGATATATTATTGAGTGAAAATCAAGTGTACAAAGGTCTATCTTTTGAATCTGTGATTGTGAATGAAATATCGCGAGTGCCTTTTGAAACTTTAGTTACAACAAAAACCGGTAACGATGATTGTAAGACACTTGTAAATAATCACGAAGTGCTTCACATAATAAGAACTCGGCCTAGATACGATGTTATTATTGTGGAATCGTATAACAGTGATTGCGCTCTCGCGCTAGCGGCAAATTTAAGCGCACCCTACATAGCATTTACCCCACAACCAATTCACCCTTGGCATTATAACAGACTAGGAATTAATTTCAACTCCGCTTACGTTCCCCAGTCGTTACTTCCATATGGGAAGCAACCGTGGTTCTTCGAACGAGTGAAGAGTTACTTTCTATATCATATTACAAATTGGGTTTACTATATCGGATCTCAAGTCACAGATCATGTGTACCTTTATAAATACTTGGGTGATAATTTGCCGGTACTGGAAAGTATTGCATCGAATGTGAGTTTGGTATTTGTGAATACACATCAATCAGTGTTTGGGGGATTCGTAAGGCCAGACAATGTTATAGATGTAGGCGGAATACACGTTAAACCTCCAAAAGTAATACCTACGGTAAGTTTTCTAATATTATAATCTAATATAATGTAATCGCCTGTGTTGTGTGTGTGTGTGTGAATGTGTTGATGATATTATTGGGTGCTATAGAAAAAAATACTTTTAAAATTGTATAAGATTCTATATTACATTCTGCCAATTATTGTGTGCTTGATAAAACGTTACCTTACTTTTAGGGTAACTAATTATTAATAAGTTTTATTTCTCTACAACACTGAAAAAGAACACAATTCTTTTCATACGTAAAACAGATTATAATTTTAAATTAAAAACTACGTAGGTACCTATATCATGACAAGCACGAATTGTCGGACGAAAAAACGCGTACATTTTAAAGTAATTATAAAACCTGATAGGTACGAGTACCTACGAGTAGTTCTACCTGAAATTTTTTTTTTTAAAGTAAATATCTTCATGCACATATCCATATCGAAGAGGTAGGCAGAGGTACAACCAGAGCACCCACGATTAGCCGAAGATACTCGGTCCCACAATATGATAGATGGCTAGCCTATCGCAAACCGGACACTTTTCCAATCCCGGACAATGTTGATTTTATCAGAAAACTGGAAAATCACCTTTTTAAATTGCCCAACCCGGGAATCGAACCCAGGACCTCGTGTGGTCAACTCCGACACCGGACCACTAGACCACAGAGGCGATTGTTTGTCCTAAGTTCTTGTAAAATGAGAAAAAACATACAAATCTTCACACCAAACTCTTTTGAGGTAGGCAGAGGAAGCCGATTGTTACACACAAAACGATCCACCCCGTAACCGAGCGCTCAAAAACCGTGCCGGGAACTATAGTTTTGGTAAACCCTTTGATGATATACCAATTTGTCTAAGTAATAATCAAAGGGTTTCGCTTTTTTCTTGGTGTAGGTATATCGTGAAATAAAAGTAGGCTATATCGTAAAATAAAAGTATTAAACATACTAAATAATATAACAAATGTGAAAATATGTCTGTCTGTCTTAAGCGCTGTCATGGCTAAACCGTTGAACCTTAAAAATATTTTTTAACCTTAAACTTAAAAATCTTGATAAAATTTGGCAAGGAGATAGATGAAGAACCGGGGTCAAACATACTATTTTCTTAAAAAATCAACCCCTATGGGGCCGAGCTAAATGAAATTTTGTATGAAAAATATTGTATCAAAAAGAAGACCCGTTTTTGAGTTTAGCCAAGACATACATACAGACAAACAGACAAAAATTCTAAAAACTATATTTTTGGCTACGATAACGATTGAAGATCACGCCCCAAGTATTCTTTTAAAAAAATTGTTAATCTACAGTTGTGACTTTCCTACGATTTTATTATATGTATAGATATAGATATTACCCAACTCGCGGGCAAAGACGCACGAGTCAGCTATACATATACTTAATAATATAGCAAATTATTCAATAACAAAAGCTATTAAAAATGTTTAGTTCAAAATTTGTCGCCGAGATGACTTCAAACACAAGCAAACTGCGACTGAACTCTAAAATGAAAATTAAAGAAGTTTTGCTTTTATCGAGATTTCTTACCCCAAGAATCCCAACAAATTCAATAAAGACTTCAGTATCCCTCAGCCTGTCACAACAGTCAATTCTATTGTCGTAGATATATACATTTTTATCCTCGTTTTGTCCGGAACTTCTCATTTTATTGAATTTTCCATACAAAGAATACTTTTTTTATTTAGACTGCGCTGTGATTTTTGTGAATCACGGGGGAACAAAGCATTTTTCTGAAATAAATTTTTCTGAACATGGACTACTAGTATACTAATTCCCGGTTCCTATATTTTTAAAAAGACTCTTTTCTTTGAGTTACCACCTTGACTATACTAAGTTATAAGAGATCTGCGACGTCTCGTCCGGGTTTCTGCATTACTCTCTTCCGAGTCCTGGGCGATGCTCGGGGTTGAAAGAGTTAATAAGGTAGCCGGTAAACTTAATCATATGACATTATGTTAGCCACATGGTAACGTACAATTGCGGTTTCATAGGAGACAGCTTTTAACACGGTTGTTGGTAGCCCAATTTAAATATTAAACTCTGGTTTTACACTTTCCTCGAAAGACCTGTGACAGTAACGACCTGTAGGTTTATCTGTAAATTAGTCAATTAGAAAAAAACGCGCGATTAACTATCTATCACTGAAGCTATGTATTTATATGATATTATTAAAACCATTTAGCTACATACGTTCCTACAAAAATGAGTTTTAATTACTAAACTTATTTTCTTATTCGCTTTTTCCCACATAATCTTTCAAAACACAATTACTATTATAACTGCTAAGAACTTTTACATGTTAAGGACCAAAATCATCTTGTAATCGATTAATATTATTCCTATGTTTTTATTGTTTTACAAATTATTTTGAATCAAATGATCAATCATGTTTTACTTATTTAACAAAAGAAACATAAATGTTTGATTTATTACAAAATATATCAATATGCCAATAATGTTTGTTATATGTAGTTAAGCCATAAAACCGTTACAAAAAACAAACCCATTTTCGCATTTATATTATTTAATTATTTAAAATGTCGCATAGCGTTTAAATTGAGCTCGAGTTTGTAATCTTGACTAAACTGATTTATTTACCCGATAAGTCTACTAAATTTATTTGCATCTCTTTAGATTTGTTTCCCCATTGAGGTCCGCTTGCGCCAAACAATTCCAATTTTCTATACTAGTCCATGCTAATATTGTAAATGTGAAAGTCTGTCTGTCGGTCCTCTGTCTACCTGTCTGTCTGTCTGTTACGCTTTCACGGCTAAGCCACTTAACTGATTTTGATGAAATAGTAAATAGTTCAAGATACGCTACTCAAAAATAGGCTCTTTTTAAAAAAAATATACCCTAAAAGTTCTGGGAATAGGTGATGGAAGTTTGCATGGAAGATTGTATCGATGATATATCTGTCGATGCTGTGTGTGTGTGTGTGCTGTGCGGGTCAACTAGGTTTTAAATATATTGAATCATAAGAAAAGTTGTTTAAGAGTGTTAAAAATAGTTTGATGCAAGCAGACCTAAGTCTATTTATATTCTTACACCAATTTAAATTGCTGTCTCACATTAAAAATATTTTTTATAGGAAATCGAAAGATTTATCAACGAGGCGGAACATGGCGTTATTTACGTCAACTTAGGTTCTACTGTAAAGGACTCCACTCTTCCGTCAGATAAATTAAGTGAACTGATATCAACGTTCAGAAAATTGCCACTTAGAATCCTTTGGAAATGGGACGGCGGCAACATAGAGAACCTGCCAAGAAATGTTATGACAATGAGGTGGTTTCCGCAGTTCGATGTTTTAAGTAAGTGCTTTTATTGATTTTTTTTACATTTTCAGGCCACCTGTAAGGATTGACCACCTGTCCTGGGACTTAGCACCTCCGCTTATATCTTCGGAAATATATGTGGGACAGTATTTATGACAATATTTTTGTATCTTATTAAGGCATCCTACATCGATACACATCGCGTGATATGTAGAGAAAACCGAGTTTCATACATAACAGACCAGGTAAACTTGCCTGCTTTCTCACAGTTAAAACTTTCTTTATACATAATTATATACGACGTTTTCACAGACTCATATACCAGTCTAAGATAGCAACCGAATAATTTACCCATGTCCCATTAGTTTAGCCCATCAGTGGATGCAGGTACCTTAAGGGGGACCCTTTGGTACCTGCATCCATCCTCTAATATAAATCATAGACCAGTCTTATTCCAAGTGATAGAATTCTGCAATGTATTATGAAGCTTTTTGCCACCGCCTACAATAATGTCAGTGATTTGTCGATTTCGTGTTACGATTTGGATGGTAAGTTAACTACCACTTAGATAACAAGACACCGTTATCATTTTAGTGTCTAGGAACGGCGATCTGTGTTTTGTTTTGAGTGTTTGGTAACTACAACCTTACCTTTCCTGTCGTAATAGCTTCTATGCCTGTCACTATAGTGTTCCGGTTTGGAGAGTAAAAAAACAGGTAAACTTGTAGCATCACACCCGCTTTACGAATAAAAACATATCATCAACATCTTTGCTTTCTAGACTATCTTTTTTCATCTGCTTCTTTGCTGTCCTATGGTACATAAAAACATGACTACGAAGCAAATTTGCAAAGGAAATCGTGGATTTGAATCTCTTTCATTTTATAGTTAAGTCCTAGCACTAATTTTCCTAGAGCTTGGCCTGTGTTGGTCCGGACTTCTTTGAAGAATAGACCAACTGCCTTTCTGCCAGGCAGGACGTAAAAGGCGACCGATTACGAGGGATTAGGGAGCTATACGTGTCACTGCCATCATGACTACTAAGTGGAAGAGTTCAGCAACGTCTCGCCCGGGTATTTGGTACCACTGCCTTACCTATTCCTGCCGCAATAGCGTCAATGCTTGACTTATGCATGTGGCATTTCCATCTCGCCACACGGATAGCAACGCACCATTAACATCTTTGGTATCTATAGGCAATGGTTTCTCTTTCCATCAGGAAAGTCATCTGCTTGTTTATTGTCTTATGATTTATAAAATAACGTAAAAAGGAACAAATATTAATAGTCAACTTCTCATATTTTCCAGAGCATGACAACGTGAAGGCGTTTATCTCGCATGCGGGTATTCTGAGCACTATTGAAGCGGTAGACGCAGGTGTGCCCGTCATTGCAATCCCATTGTTCGGAGACCAATTCGGAAACGCTGCAAGTCTGGTCGACACCGGATTTGCTACAGTGGTTCCTTATGAGAATTTTAAAAAGGAATTCCTTTTAGATGCGATAAATGAAGTCTTAGACCCAGTGTAAGTAAAATATTTCTTTGTTGATATGTATTCTATTACCTAGGCACTCTGATAGAACTGATCAACAAGAACAAATCTCATTATTAATCGACTTCAAAATGGAGGAGGTTCTCAATTTGTATGTGCATATGTTTTTTTTGTGTGTATGTTACGAGATTACTCCAGCGTTTGTGGACGGATTTACAAAATTATTTTTTTATTTGAAAGCCTATACTTTTGAGGTAGCCCCATTACCATCAAGTCAGCATCTGATGATGGGATCCCAGGGAAATCGAGAGAAACTTTTAAAAATTGATGGTCATTGATAGTGGTTTTCAACTATAAACCTTGCCCTTCTTTGAATTTGGTGAAGATCTGATGCAGGGTTCCATAGACACAGGAAATGGGAAGTTGGTTGCTGCAGTTTTACAGCGTTAAGAAATTATTTGGATTTAATCGTTACGCAAGTAGTCTAGGCATAAACATATTTTTTTCCGAAAAAATGTAAGCAGATGCTTCTCCTGACCGAAAAAAATGACCTTCGTCCATAGACACTTTAGCTGTTAGCTACAGTTGAACTTGTGGGCAAGCACAGAGCACATTTCTAGTTAAAGAAATTTGTAGAAAAAGTAATGGCATATCGCTAAAAACAGATTTTCGAATAGTACGTTTAGAAAATCTATTCTAAACATTTTAATTCTCTAGCAATCAATATTTTTATTGCAACGTATATGCGTACTTTGTGCACTGGCTGTACCTAAGTTCCAAAGTTTGTCCATTGTGGGGAGGCTAGTAGGTACCTATCGCTGGCTTAGCTTTTTCTCATTTTAGATTTCTCGCCCATTCTAGAATTTAAAATATTTTAACATAATAATCAGGTTTCACTAACTCGTTCTGTTTTGTCTATTAAAAATAACTTTGTTCCATAAATGAATCATATAATTTCGTCAAATCATTTTTCTTGCATTAACAGAATTCTTAGCGTTGGGCCACCTGATAAAAGGCAATAAGCATTATTCATGGATATTTGCAAAGCAAACTACGCTTTGCTTAGTAAGTTAATGTAGTTATCAAGATTGCACCGGCGTCTAATAATTGTGTTCATAAATCTCTTAAAAACCTCTACATCAAAGTTTCTTGTTTCTTCTCCGCCTAAACTAGAATATTTTAGTTTGATTGTTCGCAAAATTATACAACAAAAACCAGTTTCAGATAACCAAGCTACAAAATCATGTACATGAAATCTTTTAACTACGAGTATGTAGGTAATGGAATGAAATAGCGAAAACTAGACATATGATATATTTTGTCACACCAAATCCTTGCGGAGCACACAGTGCAACTCATAAACAAATCTTCATGATTCAATAAATAAGTTAATTTAGAGGATATTACACCGACTTCGGACACCACCAAACCAATTTAATCATAGTAGACGTTCTGTACCAGTTGCACTTTCCTATTCTCCCTAGATATTAACCTACATTTACCTACATTCGCATTGATTATCGATTTGATTAATTTAAGTTCGTTAATTATTACTAGTTTATTACGCATTTGAGCTTGACGTTTTGGCATCTCCAAACCGATGTTAATTAAACGTTTCGATTTTTTCCTGCGTTGATCCGAGCCCCTTTTGGAGAATAAATCAGATTGCCATGATTCTGCCCAGCAATTTGTAAAAGGTCAAGATTGGTCAAACGGGTCACTACCATCGCGACTACTACGTGGTTGAATTCCGCAACATCTGGCCCGGATTAGATAATGCCGCCTCACCTATTCCTACCGTATTGCGTTATTGCTTGTCAGTTGAAATTGGTTACTATTGATTTTCGGTGAATGCATGTTTACCGGAAATAAATTGAAAAATCTCTCGACGAATTAAGAACCTACACCTTTTCTATCAAGTCAGTTAAAAACGAATTGGAAGGGCCTGAAGATCACACACTCCAAAATGTATCATGTAAAAGGAAATTTTTATGTGCTTTTATAACATTTATTGGGTTTATTATTTCTGTACCTGGCAAAAAGTCAAATAAGTTTCTAGTCGACCTTTCTTTTATCTTGGTCCTAAAGGTAGCCTAACAAATTTACTACATAGTTATGAAACAAGTCGTGTAGCAACTAACTTGTGGCCATTTCGAGGCATTTACTAATATGCCGCAATTTATAGTACTATAACTGATAGCGATAAAGTGACGTTAGTACTATAGTCTTTCTTGCTTAAAAATTATAACCAAAAATACTCTTCATATCGAATTCTAAAAGTGAGAGTACCTACCGTTTATTTGTTTGTTTGCTTAACTAAGTGAGTTAAAAGTATTACGTTAACCTTAAGTAGCCAGTAACGTGCGAAGATATGAGAAAGCACTTGCATAAACACGTAGAAAGCTTGACGTAACACTCGTGAGGAACGCTTAACTTTGTTCATACGTTTCACCATATGGATGAAGTATGTACCTAAGGATTTTTATTTATAAAAACAAGCTACAACGTTTAAAAACTGAAACTCGCAAAAACACATGTCTCTTCAAAGGCAAGGCTCTAGTAAGTCTAAGTTTGAGCCACTATTAACTACAAAGTTGCAATATTTCGTATGTTATGTTAATGTGCTTTATAAACAGGTTCTAATGAATTAGTGAACTCGCTTGTTCGGCTTAAATCAGAAAATCTATGGTTCGATTATTCGATACGGTAGGCAAAAATATTATTGAAATTTTTCTGAGTAATAATCTTAGTACCAGACTGGACCCTAGTCTTGTATTAGCAACTCGTGCCCCAGATTAGCACGTAATACTGCCGGTCCCGGTTATCTTTGAACGTTCAATCAGTCTGATTTCCCCGCGATGGAAATTTCATGCTTATATTTATTTTTTAAATTGGTTAGTATTGGTCCGGGCTCCTTTGAAGAATAAACCAACTGCCGTTCTGCTAGGCATGTCATAAAAGGTGACTAATTGGCTACGCGAGTCACTACCATCGTGGCTACCAAGTGGTAGAGTTCAGCATTGTCTTGTCCGGGTCTGGTACCACCGCCTTACCTATTCCTGCCACAATAGCGTCAGTGCTTGCCACTGTCGTGTTCCGGTTTGGAGGGT
>DWBA01001456.1:0-10584 GCA_018236825.1 Apodemia zela
AACAAGCAGATGGCTCTCCTGATGGAAAGAGAAACCATCGCCTATAGACACCAAAGATGTTAATGGTGCATTGCTATATGTGTAGCGGGATGGTAATGCCATGTGCATAGGTCTACCGGCTACCTTACCCTCCAAAGCATTGACGGTATTGCGGCAGGAATCGGTAAGGCCAAGTATCAAATACCCGAACGAGTCGTTGCGGAACACTACCACCTAGTAGTCACGATGGTTGTCACTACCATGGGAAATTGGTCGCCTTTTACGACCTGCCTCGCAGAACGGCAGTTTATCTTTTCTTCAAAGAGTTCGGACCAACACGTGCTAACAAAATGTAATATATACAAAATGGGTACTAAAATGTTGATCTAATTATCCAATAAAATGATTATCATAGATATCAAAGTTAATTGTTTACAAACAGGGATTTTCCGAACTCATGACAACAATTGCCAGCGCGCGGCTGTCTCCCGCGCGGTTACCTACAGAAAATATCAAGATATCACACATGATTAAAATTAATAATTTCATGTAGGTATGTAAGAAATTTTTGAATTCTCCATTGTCAAATTCTAAAAAAGTATCTTCACGCCCATATCCCCGAAGAAGTAGATAGGGGTACAACCAGTGCACCCACCACCCACCCATTCTATTTTCCAGAAAATCTTTAATTTATTTATCAACCACAATATACAGTTTCCTTATTTATATTCCACTCAATTGGTCAGTTTGCGTTACAAAATAACATTAGAAAACCTTTTTACGAGAAAGTAAAATATTAAGGAGTATGGCTTCATATTTTATTTTCCCTTTTTCTCGTGCTTCTAGCCACAAGACAAACGATTTGTTGCGACGCGACGGTTAGAAAGGGTGTTCTTTACGTAACCGAAGGCATTAAGTCCATTAACGTAAATTATGGCAAAAACAATTCAAAGATATAGCTTTTAAGACTGATATTTGCGTAGTGAATGCTGATGAATTTCCGCATCTATTTAAGGGAGATACCCTGATATCGATTTCTGTTACGCCACGTCCAGACATCGTACAACACAATAATAGCGCCATTGGGGATTGGCAGGCTATTCTTACTTTATTTCTAAGCTGGTTTAGTGTATTGATTGATTCTATTGAAACGTGAAATAGTTTCTCTTACGTTTTTATCACTATAGAACAAAATTAATACAATTATATGTGTATTTGCTTCGCTACGTAGAAAGTGATTTTTTTACTGTCAACACTGAAAAAAGTTCCAATTTGATAGGACAATCCCCACCTGAAAAAAGTTTCAATTTGACAGCACAATCCCCATCTGAAAAAAGGTTCGATTTGACAGCAAAATTACAAAATGATCCGCCATTAGCGGCCCGGTACGTGCTTTGCTACGTATATTAGTTACAAAAAATGTGATAAATGAAGAACCGCTCTACCGATTTTGTGAAAACTTCAAATAAACCATCTACTAAATAGTCCAAATAAAGCTTTAACATTTGGTTTGGATAGGTGAGTCCGTTCTTGAGTTATAAAATTACAACAAAAAGTGGCATTGATTTTTATATATATTATTTTTTTTATAGATAGAACACAAATGTCATTTTGTAACTTCGTAAATTACAAAAATTTTAAATGAAGTTTGGATTTAAACTCAATGTATAGTGCCACCAGCTTATCTAATCAGTATTATCTAGGCAAAATTGGAACTACAGACCTTGTGAAATGTCATTTCATTGTTAGTTTTATTTATTACGGCGTTACTTATTAGTAACGCCGTCTACTGACTAAATAACTTAGTGGCACTATAAGATAATTGGTGACACATTCATATCTATCCCAATAGCATATTTGTAGGTTTTAAATCAAAAATGAAAATGTTAATACTCGTACATATAAGCAATGATATAGAAAATTTAGACGTACACAACCGGATATATATCCGGTAAGATCTACTTTCAGACACTTCAAAACTTTGAGAATGAATTTATTACACTCTAGGGGTTCAAACTTATATTAACTAAACACAACAAAACTGTATCACTGCTAATGGTTAATTTATTTTATAGATAATATTAATGTTTAATTTACATATTAATGTAAATTTATAAACATTAATATGTAATTAAAATTACATATTAATGTTTAATTTTTTTTAACATAATTCATCAATAGCGTTATTCATAATACACGTTTGTATAATTTAACCTAATTCCTGCTGCCGCTTTGCAAATCTTTTAATTACCCTACCATAATTCCAGACACATGCACATTTTTATGAAACGTAATGTCGGGACGTGACGTTACATTAATTTTCTACATGATTCCACGTGAAAATAGCTTATAATAATCTAGTATTTACATATTATTTACAACATAACGACTACAAGGAATTAAAGTTATTAGTTTTGTAAAAACAGCGATGAATATTGAAAAGTACAGATGTATTTTACTTATAAAAATACTATGGTACTACAATGTTTGATTGCAATTCTAGATGTATTTATTATTTTAATAAATAGATGATTCAAAAATATTGTTGTAAGAAAAAGGGTATCTTCTCACTGGTTCGAATGCGGGGTATGCAGAGTGAACCGAATATAAATAGTCTTTCCAGTTCATTATGTTCCGATTTCAAATAAATAAATAACGTCTAGACTAAGAGGCAATTATTGAATTGTTATGGGAAAGGTATAAGAAAAAAATTTTGCATGATCAATAAGTGAAATAAAAGCCTTTTCTATGTTTCTTTTGAGTTTTTATAGTGCACCCAAAAGCTTTACTAAAATCATTTTCCATAATATTAGTAATATTACTACTGACGAAATTATTTTAGCGACATCTTTTGTGCACTTTGAAAACTCAAAATAATCACAAAAATAATCATAGAATATGCTTCTATTTTGTTTTGTGATACTGCTATTGTTTTTTTTTTCTTAAAAACAACTTTTACAATAATCTAGTATTGCCATAGCTAAGGTTGCTGCGATTAGCTGTTAATTATGTTTGTTAAAACTAAGATGTTTTGAAGAAGAGATTTTAATTTGTGGTGACCATCTTCAAAATTAATTATCAAGCTGAATGTAGTGACTTATAGCTTAGTGTTTATTTTATTTTTACAATTATAAAAACTATGAGCCTAAAACTCATCATGGCGTTACTGCTTAAATTAATTTGCGATAGATAAGCACAACAAAAATTTTTTAAATACTACCTTTTATCATTTGAGATTTTTTTGAATCATTTATCTATTTTTACATAACAATTTTGTAAAAAAAATTGAAGTTTTAACGCTTGGGAAAATATTTTTTTTGGTACCTGTTAACAATTTTTACAGTTAATTTATTTTAAGTAATAGCTGTGAAATTTCATATTGCTTTACATCAATATTATTTAGACTAGGCTCTAGCACAACTATTTACGAGAATCCGGACCACATGACATGAGTGAAAACTTCGTATAAAATAATTATATTATAAATCATATATAATACATTTAATTATAGCTGTGTTGCCGCCGACTTTACACGAACGAGGGTTACGTAACCGAGCGTGTCGGCTCAGTTTCTTTCCATACCAACAAAAAAGTGCTCAGTGCGTGTAAAGAAATTTTCACTTCAAAAATAGTAATATGAAAATCTGATGTACGAGTATGCTAGCCAAAGAAAACTACAAAAACATTATGAAATGGTCAATTTGTTGCGTGTTCGAATTCTGTATATATTTTTGCTAGAGCTCTTCTGTTACATCATCTATTTATAAATGATTGTGATGAAATAAAGATTATCTAAGCTAAAACGACACGGCTTAAAATAACGAAACGAAAAATAAAAAACAATTTATCGTCCATTACTTTACTTATAAATAGTAAAAGTCTAGGAAATAATTTGTTTGTAAGATGATTTAAGTCCTTTTTACAAAACAGTATCTTATTAATCAAGAAAAATATATTTTTTACATGATATTAGTGTAAGCCCATGGTTTTACACGCGTTACAGGTTATTTCATCCTTCAAGAGTACCTAGTACTTTTTTGGGGATGGAAGTTGGCTTCCATCATTCCATCACCATAATATCTACTTCTTACAAAGTGTACCAGAATTTTACGATGATCGGATTCGTAGTTAAGACGTGAAAGGATAACAACCAAATTCTCTCTTACATTGATTTAATTAGGAAGAGAGCATCAGTAATGAATAGAATATTTTTATAAAGATCGAGTTTCTAATTATTCTTTTCTTTTTATTGTCAAAACAGAGGAAGGATTAATAAAAATATGTTTATTTGAAATATTATTTATTTAGAACAATAATTAATAATAGCATTTTTTTATTTTTAATATTATTTTTTAAATGGTAAAGGAATGACAAATGAACATAACGTTTTTTGAAATATTATTTATTTAAAACATAGATAAACAAAGTTAAACATCAGCACGTGTCATTTTAGTTGCTAAAGATCATGTTAAAATGAGAAAACTTATCTTAATTCTCATAATATTATCTACGATGGGCAGTGAATTTTAGGGTTTTAGTGTCCTATACTGTCCAATGTCCATGTCATATAAAAGTATTATGATTATTGTACAAAATAAAGTATGCGCTGTCAAGTTATTAAAGGGTTAAATGCATGGCTCATAATATAGTAAATAACTATAGAGTTCACGTGTTTTGCTTTGAAATTATCTTCGTTTTCTGATCAGGGCTAGTCCTCCACAGTCACACCTGCGTTCGCTCCATTCCTTATCGTTGTAGCGATTGATGGTAGGTATGTGTACCTACGATACGGTAAGTACCACCTATTTTTTTTCGTTATAAATAGGTTAAAACCCACAAAAAAGGAACAAAAGAATTCGCTTTATTAATAGTATAGTGCGAGCATAATTTCAGTGTTACAAGGTATATTTAATAATGTTTAACTGTATCGTGGTCTAGTATTTAGCCTATTTGTCTCAGATCATTAGGTTTCAAGTTAGATCCTTGAATCAGACAACAGCATTACTAAGGTTTTTCGGAAATAATCTTCCAAATTGTAATGTCAGTAGCGATTTGAATTATGTTGATGGTGCATTAATACTTCCGTGCCTTAAATGATCTAACAAGTTGTTGGTTCCGGTTGTCGCAAGAATCAAGTGGCATGCGTTGTCAGATCAGTAAAATGGAATGACGGTAATCACTTCCCATTTTACCAAATTAGACCCCGGTGAATTGTGGTGAAACAAGAAGGTCTTTTAATAGAAAAATATGACCTCATATTTGATCTAAGGCTAACTACTAGAGAACTAGAAAGTTTCCAATTTGCATTTTACTCTGTCTATCTATAAAAGCGGGCTATATCGTACTTAGCCAAACTATGGTCTAATGTGCGCAAAAGCTATAGTGACTACTCCTGCCAAACCAGCTCATTCCAGAGGTTCAGTACCGTAGAAGGATGCTCAAATAGCTCCTTGTACATTTTATTATCTTTAAATAACTGGTATTTTGATATATAATTTCTTCAAACAGCACGTGGTAAGGAGTTTCATCATGGTTTAGCCACGCTCTTCATACGCTGTTCTGCTTTTTACCCTTCAATGTTTTGGATGAAAAGTGGTGTTTAGAATAAAGAAAAACCTTTATTGCATCTTTAAATTTATTGTATCTTAAAAAGACAGTTACAGGGGCTGTTGACAGAGTCAATACTTAAATAACACCCTACGCTACCTAAAACAATTTACATAGTATTTTAAATATATGATACTTTGTAATGTGTTCTATCTTATTCTCTCGTCAGTTTAATTCTATCCATTTATGTGTTTGTTTCTCTATCATGACGCATTTCCGTTTTACGTGTTTCAAATTAAGACGATTCTAAAGAAGTTGCACTACAAAAACATCGTTTTTATTTATATACGTATGTCAGCATTAAATTGTAAAAACTGAGGGAGTTAATTACTTGGTTACGTTAGGTTATTAGTTTAATTAAAATGTTGCTAGTGCAGATTATATACTCACGTTATTTATAATTTTACAGTGACTTATAAAAGACATTTTTGTATAAAAACATTTGTAGTATTTTTATCTGTGTTTTAAAATATTTCGAAGAATAACAAACAAAAAGTAAAGACATTCTGTTTTCAGTAAAACAGTTTCGAAACAAATTGTTGAAGCGCATACTCTACTTTGTACTTGTGAGTCTTAATAAGAAAATTATATAAAAGTATACAAGTTCTGCTTAAAGTCATTATCTTGTGATTGCACTGTACACGGACCTGAGTTACCCAGCATATATACAAATACTATTTTATATTCAGTCGCTTTATCACTTTAGTAGCGTCTAAATTGCCCTGTTTATGCGTTATCGTTGTGACGACGTCGTCAGATGTCGTTAGCGTCGCCTACGTAACCCTCGTCGGGGCTTTCCGAACAGATATCAGAAGCACACTTAGCGTTTGAAACTTGAGGTAGAGGTTTCAAAACACTTTCTGTTCCTTCCCCCGGCAACCTGTCTGTTGTTTGTGTATCTACGCACCTAGTTTCAACTTGATAACACCGTCCTTGTCCTTCAGCTATACCTACAGGCACCATAACAGCACATGTTCCTTTTGGATTCCATGTTGGACACGTCTCGGTAGGCGCGCAACATTGAGTCGGTTCAGTTTTATAACCTTCAGGCGGTGAAGGCACAAATTCTTCATTATAATATACTGTACCATTTCCAACAAAAGCAATTTGACGATTACGTGGTACTGGATATCCTTCTAAAGTACGCCGTACATTTACCGCATTGAAGCCTTCGAAATTGGGGCAAGTTTGTTGGGTCGCATTGAATTCTGTATCTTTGGCGAATTTACACGTCATTGTTTGCCCTTTCGGTCTATTGTGGGGTAAAGTTTGATAAAAAGGGCCAATGACTGAATAATTTGACATGATTGGAGGCCGGCACGGGTGTTTTGGTAGTCCATAGTCGTATGGATAACCTTCACTGTCTAAGAAACAGCCTGGATTGAGATGAACATCTGCAGAATGCTGGTACATAGTATTAGTTGGCATGCTCATAGGAGGCATGCTATTTAAATTTTGTTGATCTTGCCAAGTGACTTGTCGCTGCATAGTTTGCGCGGCAAACGCGGTTTCCTCAAAAGTGTCGTTTGGAGCTTGTGTTTTGTACACCGATAACGCTGTATTCTCATTCTGAGTATTGTTAGCAACGGTTTCAGCTTCGCTAATTAGGTCAGGATTTCTGTCGACAAAGCCTTTCATGTTATTGCTTTGGTATGTGTCAGTCGACTCGTAATCTCGGTTCGCTTGTACTGTATAATGCAGAGCGTGATGAGAATGCGCGTTTACAATTACACTACCATTATTTTTAGGCAAAGAGCCGTTACTTCTGCTTGATGGTAAAATTTGATTACACAACGCAACATCTTTTCCACTTTCTTTCTTTTTTCTACTTCTTGTATCAGTTTTAAACTTTAGCAATACTACAGCAATTATAGCTATTAGTAATATAATAACAAGAAAAATTACAGTCACGATTACTACTAAGTGTCTATGGGGAAATGTGACAACAATCACAACTGGCTCTTCTTTAACAAGAACCTTTATTGTATAATTTGCACGAACTTTGCCGGCAGAATTTTCAGCTGTGCAAAAATAAGTTCCATTATCGTCGACGCCTATATTAAATATATATAATTCACTCTTCTTATCTATTATGCCGCTCTCCACATAAAATAAGTGGCGAGGCTCCGCTGCGAGTGTTGAATAATTTCGAATTAGTTGTCCTTGATAGAACCATTGTATTTTAGCCTCTGGAATAGCCTTGACTAAACATTCTAGGGTTACGTTGTTCCCAATATTCGTTTCTAAATATACCGATGTAGGAATCAGTTTCGGTAAACAAGCCAAATCAAATTCACTAACACTAGTGATCGTGCGTTTTTTTAGACGTTCAGGTAGCGAGCAAATTGGTTCGACTGCGTGAGGCATATTGAAATTCGATAGCCAGTTATGTAAACCTCTCAAATGACAATCGCAATTCCAGTTATTATTTTGAAGATCGATACCTCTCAATGTATCTGGAAACAGATTTTCGCCTTGAATATTTGATAACCTATTACCGTTCAACCTCAGCCACTCCAAATGCTTGAGGCCTGAGAATGCTTCGGGCTCAATATTCTCAATCTTGCAGTTGCTAAGCTCTAATGTATTCAAGTAAGAAAGATGCTGAAAACAATGCATCTTGATATTCGTAATTGGATTATTATTTATTGAAAGTCTCATTAAAGATGGAAAGAATATAAAATTGCTTGATGGCACAATAGTAATGTAATTATTGGATAAATCGAGCTCAACTAAATTCGCGAGGCCCCTAAAGGCATGGTTATCGATTTTCTGCAACCGACATCTCTGCAAATAAATTTTCTGCAAGTCCAGCAGCCCGAGTTTGTGAAATGTTTCCTTTTGTAAAACTTGCAGATCATTACCGGTGAAATCGAGGACTTGAGTTTCGGAATCTAGCGAATTTGGAATCGCTTTCAATTCTTTATCGGTGCATTCGACGTATCGTTTACCGCTCTTCCATTTACATATGCACTGAGTGGGGCATGCGATTGCTGGGAGGAGAATGCAAGTAGTACATAAGGCTATCAGCCTCACGTCTAGACTCCTTTTGACTTTCATATTGCCTTAAGGCATCCGTGCATCAGCGAAGGTGGTGAGCATTATCTGAAACAAATGGAAATCACTGTTGAATTATTACAATTCAGCTCAGTCTGGCGTAATATTATTGGTCTGAAGACGTTTCTTTGTTCAAGGAGATCAATAACTTATAGAATTGTATTATAATAATTTATTGGAAGAGTTCTTATGGAAGAAATCACTTCCATTTGTTCGACCTTGTACCTCGATAATATACATTTAGTTTATTGTTCGGCCTCGTAATATATTGAATGTTTTATGAATGCTTACTAATGTAACTTTCCCTTTATGTTTTTTTTTGAATATTACATTTTACAAGATCAAGGTTATCGAGATATTTTTTTTTACGAATGATAAAAATAAATATAAACTTTTCCTATTCCATTGTTCTAGTAGGTATTGAGCGTTATTGTATAGCAAAGGGACTTGGGTTTGATTTTCGATATAGATAAGTATTAAAATTATAAATGTTTGAAAATGATTTGAATAACTTAAAAAGTGAAACTTTTAAAGAAACAAACGATTAAAATATTTTATTTTGCAAATAATTTTTTAAATAGCTGCTTTATTGAAAAGAGAACTTTAAGACTTTATACAGATGAAAAATAACCTTTGCTGCATTTTAATGAAAGGTCTTTGCACTTTGTTATATTATTACAGTTATTCAGCAAATTGAAAAATACAGAATTTTCATTAACAATTTTTTAATTAAAAATTAACCAACCTATGCGATGAGAAAATATTTATATTACTATTTATTTACATATAGCATTCGGTTCTCTCTGTCTACCCTGTAAGGGATCCGGCGTGAAGTACATATGTATGTATGTAGGTACTTATTTAGTTTATTAATTTTAGGGAATCCTCCTTTTTTTTGGAAAGTCGGTAGCAAATACACATAAGGACATGCATGAATATGTGCGTTTATATGTTATGCTAAGAAAGAGTGCTTATAAGCAGTTCTATAAGTTTTAATAAAAGTATCTTCACGCCCGTATCCCCGAAGAGGTAGGCAGAGGTACAACTAGTGCACCCACAATTAGCCGAAGATACTCAGTTCCACAATATCCCCCGTTCCCCGGGCACTTTTTCAAACCTGGGCAACGTTGTTTTTATCAGAAAATTAAAAAAAACACATTTTTTTAATTGCTCGACCCGAGATTCGTACCCAGGACCTCTTGTGGTTAACTCCGATGCCGGACCACTAGACCACAGGCGAGGTTTTAATTTATAACATTTTAATATGTAGCATTCATTGAGTAATCGGGGAATATGCTTAAAAAAATATTCCGAAGAAATGAGAAATTTCTTGTTTTCTGTCTTCTCTCAAAACAAGAAATAATTAAACTTGTGATTCCTACACTGTCTCTTACAACCGGTGTCTTATTGTTCTTTTTCCAAAGTTGTACCTATTCATATTTTATGTTACTTCGCCCTGTGGTCGAAATTCGAACATAGACTACACAATAAAATCTCTTTTAAGTTTTATAGATTCAGGCGTTACTTTGCGGAAATCAATAATTCAAAGACGATAATTAATTTCGTTTTTTAAATTTGACAACAGACTTTCGCTGTAAATAAAATAGTATGCATGTGTGTAATATATATTTCTTTTATATCATAAGATAGCAAACAAGCAGATGGGTCTCCTGATGGAAAGAGTCAACCATTCGCCTATAGGCACTAAAGATGTTAATGGCGCGTTGCTATCTTGTGGCGAGGTCTTAATACCACATGCATAAGTTTTCCGGCTACCTCACCCTCCAAACCGGAACACTTTGCCAATTTTTTACTTTACGTATTAATATACATATAGATATTTGAGCAATAAATTATTAATATCGTCATTACATAGTATAAAACAAAGTCGCTTTTTCTGTCCCTAACTCCCTTTGTACGCTTAAATCTTTAAAACTACGC
>DWBA01001457.1:0-10582 GCA_018236825.1 Apodemia zela
TCTGCATGTGGCATTAAGACCTCGCCACAAGATAGCAACGCACCATTACCATCTTTGGTGTCCATAGGCGATGGTTGACTTTTTCCACCAGGAGACCCTGTTTGCTATCTTATGATATAAAAAAAAATACATACAGTGTCGTTGCACTGGTGGTCATAAATATGACAAATGAAATAATAATTGGAACAAATAAAACACCCAAAAGGATTAAATACTGAACATTTATTTTTTCAGTTATATACTGAAATTATTCATCATAAAAATACGGTATTAACATTGAATTTTACTTTGTTTTTTTTAATGTGAGAACATTTGTTTAGTTTTGTCATGCCCTACATTTTTTGTTATTCATTTTAAAAATGAAAGTGCGGCAAATTCGTGATCCGCACCGGGTGCTAGTGACCCGTGCTATGCCATTGCATACATATCTTCACGCCAGATCCCTTACGGGGTAGGCAGAGAAAACCGAGTGCCATGTCACAATCCTTGCAGATTTGTCTTGCTTCTTTCACATTCATTACCCTCTTCATACAGACACTCCGGTTCAGAAGGCTTGATTTTTTATCCCATACAAAAAATACAATGCGTGGTTATAATTTAAAATATGTATACAAAATTTAGCTGATTCGGTATTATAGGTCGACGGTCGTGACTCTTGCACAGCACGGGCACCCCCGCACCCCTCACAACACCGCCACCGCCGTGCCGCAGCCCGGCCAGCTGGCACCACTGAATTTTAAACTAAAATATTCAATGTACAGTTTTGACTTTCCTATGATTTTATTATATGTATAGATTAACCTCACCCAGGTACTAATAAAAATGAAGAAGTTTAAGCACTATGTCAACAAATTAACATACACTGTCTTCTTTTACAAAATTATGAAACTCATTAATTATAATTATAACCTTTATCATTAGTTATAGCCTGTGAAATACAATAAGCAAATAATTTGCAATAACTCAGGTTGGAACATATGACACAACATTATGCAACATAATAAAAAATTAATGAGGTTTCATCACCGTCGGACAGCACTAATCAATTTGATCATTGTGTGTTAATTTGAGTCTGTCGGGGTACCTACATCTATCCACATTTGTATGTTTGTAGTGTCACGCTATCATCTGTCAATCTCATTCTCTTTTCAATATTAGGAATGCTGCCCACAAGTTGTTTATACTCAAATTCTCAGTAATACATAATCTCTTGTCTCAAATCTTACTATCATGCCCAGACATCAGAATGCCTTGATTCTACTTTCTAAAATTCTTTGATATTGAATTTTTTTAAGCTACTACAGCTGGATTGGAATGATCTTTTTGATATATCAAACAAGCAAACTCTCATTTCTATGTTTATAGTAGCGGTGGGTAAGGGCTATATTATACAGGGAAACATAAGACCCGTGTTGACCAATATTCCTTTTAAAGAATAGATTTACTGCTTTACAGCCAGGCATCCTTTAGGCATTCCTGTAAGAAGGCACTTGTGTTACTATAATCAAAAAGAGTAAGTTTGTGTGGTAGGTAGTTTTATGTTAAAATGCACTTGTACTGTTTCTAAAAAAAAACATTATTTAGTTTACCTGTTGCCAACAGGTTTCGCTTTTCATGGCATCTTCAGGCCTAGTTTATTAGGTTGCTTTTAGATCCCCACCCATATGTTTACTACAGTAACATTTTTTACAAAGAATCATAAATAACTACATATTTCCATATTGAATAATGGCTTGATTTCACCTACCGAGTAGAGTGGTGAGACAGTGCGCTCGATCGAGCACTCGGTATGTTTTGGCCTGAACAAATACCGAGACCTCGGGTGAGGCCACTGTCCCGCCTCTCTACTCGGTAGGTGTAATTAAGCTATAAGAAGTGACACAATTCCAGGCAGGCATGAAGTAATAAATAAAATCATATATGTTAAATCACAACTCACCAGTCTGCAGAACCCGTTTTTTACATTTATAAATATTTCTCAAGTCTGTCTCTTATTGATAATCAGAACAAGACCCATCTACTGCTACCTATACCTACCTACATACCGACCTATACCTAGTACCAGAACATAATTTGCTATCTGTGTGTCTACTGCCTTCATTTACAAAAATAGCTACATCCATTGAGCATACTTATTACTTACTATCTTCAGCTCCGACGGAGCATCCAGGAACACAGCACACGTTTCTAGACTTTCTAGACATAGTGAAAATAGTAATCACACCATTAAAATATCCTGTTCAAACCCAGTCCAAACTCCTGTGGAGGCCTTATCTTGCGTTTACAGAAAAATATTTTTCAGGATATACGAATAAATTGAAGATTAAACTCGAATATCAATGGAATTAACCTTATAAATATAAAAAAACAAGAAAATTACACAGCTGAGCAATTAGGCACTAACAAGCACAGAGCACAGACTAGGTATTAGTTCAAAAAGTATTGTAATTATTTTACTTTAGATATTAGTTACTACGTAGTAACTTATACATACGGACACTTACAATAGGTATATTATGTATTACAAGCACAATTACAAGTTTGAAGTTAAAGTAAAATAATTACAATACTTTTTGAAGTTACAAGTATACTTTATGACGGACAGTGGACACTAACAAAGTTGACACTTGTCAGCAGTGCTTCCAGGTCCTAAAAATCAAATTACAGTGTTGTCAGCTAAAAATTACTGTAGTTTCTAAAAAAATGCAGCAGATTGTCAAATCTAGGGTGAAATTACAGTAAAATATTGAAAAAAATATTTTTGCTTCTTCTTTTTATTTTTATTGGTTTATTCTATTTTAGTTAATGCAAATATAATGTTTGTTATGCAAACTTCATTTATTCTAGAATAATATCATACATTTTTGCCGTTATCAATCATTTCCTTTGTGAGATTAAAATTAACGCAGTTTTCGGAATTTCGACGAATGGCTTGCTGGGCTAACATATTTCCTTTAATGGTGTTTGTGATAAGACAGTTCCTTTGCGATGTTTTTATATTATTTATTTCACTAAACTTACATTTGCACTCAGCGTTCGAGTGAGGCAGCATAAAAGGTAGAATAAGAAATTTAATTTATCCGTTGCTATCTTTCATTTGAGCCAGCTTGCTTAAATGCAATGTTGCTTTGTCAGACGGAGACGGCTAGTTTTTGCTAGTTGATTGAGGCTTGCGGCTTATGCGCTGAGCGATAGTTCCATCCAATTCTTCTGGGAATTCCCTGCACGTAAACGTTTTGCAACTCTGTAACAATCCTAATTCTACTCTTTATTGTCTTTTAGTAGTTCTAGGTCAGTAGCGTTTCATTTTGCGTATTCAATTTGATAAAATATTACTGGAAATTAAATACATATACAGTACATTCTATACACTGCATTTTAAGATTACAGTATACAATAGAAAGGTCTAAATTACAGTAAATCTACTGTAATTCTCTCAGATAAAGATCTGAGGTATCCCTACGCCTACATAGTCTCACTTACGTAGTAACTATTAACTAATACCTAGTCTGTGATCACATCTGTGATAGTCTGTGGTATGGTGTTGCTGTTATTGTTTTTCAGTTTTCTTAAAAAAAAGAATTTAATTATTTTATAATTTATTTTATTTATTATTAATTTCTTTGACATATTCCCATATTGATTTGATATTGAATAAATAATAATAATTGATGTAGTTTTTAAGGTAATGAGTTGCGCATAAAATACAAGTACTTTTTATGTGAAACTAAAAACTATATGTTTATTTATTAAACACTTTAAAAAAATATTCAAATATGAGAGTTTTTTTGGCGGAAGATAATCTATGCGCCCAAAATCTTTTAAAATTAGTGTCTCACGGCAATGCTATCTTAGCAGAAATATTACGATTAAAGGACCATATCCCAAAAGTTTTTTCGTAAGTATTTTGTTAATAGTAAAAATGAGTATTTATAGTAGTTAAGTGCTAGACCAACTTCAAACTAAAGAGCGAATGTATTTACAGATTGGGTACCAAAGAAATGCTGCAACAATACCAGGAAGTAGTAATGGACTTCAGTTATTTCAAGGTTTCTGATACAACTGAGAAAAAGATCAGCTCTAATCCTGTTAGTTATATATTACTATCCTAAAAAGTTATTGTACTTTCAGTTACACTCATATTAATATTGACTTGAATCTAATGATAATAATGATGTAATTTATTCTATGAATTTACAAAGTTGATGACATGCTTTTATACCAGGGAAATAAACCAGTCACTAGACTACCTCAAGAAGGGGCGGGGGGGGGGTATGGAAACCCTCACTTATGTTTTTATAATAAATATATATTATCTCATTTGTCTTAAAGTACATTACGATTAGGAAAAGAATGGGAGTTCAGGAGGTAAATTGAGATCTCGTACTATTGGGATTATAATAAGTTGAATTTGAAAACAAAATTTGTGGAGGAAGCTCGGCAAGTCTGTCTAGACTGTGATGTATGGCACTCAATTCTCTCTGCCTACCCTGTAAGGGATTTGGCCTGAAGATATGTTGTTGTTGAATTTGAAAAACATGTCAATTTGCTTGAAAAAATATTGCGCACATTAAATTCATTTATCCTAAGCCTACTCCTTATTTCTAAATTTGACAACTGCTGCCCATAAAATCTCTAAAATTGGTAGATATAATCAGATATATATTTACTAAAAAAATAGAACGGGGTTTCCGAGACCCCCCTTTTTGGAGTGGTATAATACCTACCCCTCCTACCCCTTCCACCCCCTAAACAACCCCAAGAATCATTGAAGTTGATGTTTTTCTGGTAATTAATCAGATATACTTATTTAAAAAAATAGAAGGGGGTATTTCTGAGACCCCCCCCTTTTTGTGGTGGTCAAGTAGCCTCCCCCCCAAAACCCTGAAATTTGTGTGTCGCAAAAGTGCAGTTTTAGTTGATGCCCCCCATAGCTGGCATGATACTTTGAACACATAAGTGATGTGATTTTTTATAATTATAATAAGCTTGTGTATATTTTCAGAAGCTGCAAGATTTGGATGATGACCTGAAGGAAAGATATTTAGATTTGGTAACACGGTATTATTTACTCTTTGAAAATATTTATCAATATGTTATAGATCTTAATTCATTTGTAGAGCATTTGCATGATGGAGCATTTATTCAACAAAATATTGATACTGTTATTAAAGACATTGAAGGAAAACAGCTATTAGTAAGTACAAAGGGTTCTTTGGTAAATTAATATTATTTTTGTTGCTGTTTGGGCTGGCAAAAAATGTAAATTAAGGGTGGTCGCAGCGATTACTCCAAAAAAAATCAATTTATTTAAAAGTATTTAATAAATTTTATAATTACAATAAAGTATAATTGCTAAACCTAATCTAAGCTAATGGTCATAATGGTTCAATGATGGAAACAAAAGTGTTTAACCTATGCTATCTAAGTTATACGAAGCCATGGTTCTGTCGTCGTCCGCTGCACGTTGCGTCGAGTCAGCTCACGTGGCTCGTGCCATCGTATGTTGCAAGGGATGTCCGCTTAGCAACCTCTATAGTAGAGACTTGCGTAACATGTACTTTATATTGCTATATAATTAAAACTTTACTCAGTAAACATTCTTAGTGTCATCACACTTCCCAAGTGAAAAGGTTAAATATGTAGTGTGTACCATTATGAATAGAAAATGGTAGATTTTTGTGGTTATTTAGCATGGCTGCATTTCCAATCCAGTAGTAACTTAAAAAATGTTGACTCAAAAAAGAGCCTGTAAAGGAGAATTTGAATAAAAATGTGACTGACATGGTTTATTGCTACCACTTTCTAACATTTTAATATTTGAGAGTCATGTTCTGATCAAAGGGATGGTATTCCTGGCATACTGACAGTGATGAACAGTTACCATCTTTGTTGGTATGTTATAAAAAATTCATAATAATGGGAGATAATACTGCAATTTTTTCACTCCTGAGTGCAGCACTTTCGGAGCTGTGTTCGGAGCGGTAAACTGTTCGTACCGTTCCATTTCACCAAATCCTTTTCCTCTTCAAACTCGTATCATGTTTTCGAAGCAGTTTTAAAAAAAATTATACACCTTTAATAGGCCGTAGGATGTCATATTATTATATTTAAAACAATTTAGTTCTCTTTACTTATCTGTGCTTGAAACATAGTGTAGTATAGTAGATCTATTTACGTATAACAATTACAATGACAGCGGTTTGTTTAAGTTTTGTACTGATGGCACCCTCTGCGCCGAGCTTTGCGTAAAGTGGATTTCAAATCAATAGATTGAAAATCGGCTAAACCGAGAAAATTTATGATTAATGTTTAACATTTTAAACATTAATCATAAATTTTCTCGGTAGTAGAAGTAGCTGTCACTTATGAAGTCAATGCACTGATCTTGCTATGGGACAATTTTTTTAATGTAAATATGTTATTACAATCTATAAATATAATTCGACATAGACATAGAGTAAGTTCAACATAGAGTAAGGTTTTAGTTTTGTGCTCATTTACAATTTATTAAGGTTTTAATATATTTAACTAAGCTCATTTCATAATATTTAACAATATGTACTTAACCAAAATGTTGTCAATATTCTTTTTAAATACATAAATAGGATTTCTTGCCACAGACATTTTTACATTTACATCCTATATAAAAATAAAATAATAATATATAATAGTAACTGAACATTCCTTAAATCAGGAATAAATTTTCTCATAAAGTATAATTTCTACAGTCCACATCCATATATAGCCTTACTTTAGTGATGTTACTTCTTTGCAGTGTGAATCACTATACTTGTATGGTGCAATGCTTCTCTTATGTGATCTTTATATTCCTGGTGCTGTGAGAGAAAGATTGTTGGTGGCTTTTTACCGCTACAGTACAACACAGTCCCAGTCTAATGTTGACGATGTATGTAAATTATTGAGAGACACAGGCTATGATCAGCAACATGGGAAAAGGCCTGTTGATTATCCTGTAGAATATTTTGGGTATGCAATTTGACTTTGTGTCCTTCATTTTGATTGTATATGAAACTAGCAGCCTGATATGACTTTGCATGGCTAGACTAGTGGGCCCCTGTGTTGGTCTGGACCCCTTTGAATAATAGACCATCTGCCATTCTGCGAGGCAATTTGTAAAAGGCGAAAGATTGCCTATAACGTGTCACTACCATTGTGACTACTAGGTGGTAGAGTTACGCAACATCCCGCCCGGGTATTTGGAACTACTGCCTTACCTATACCTGCCACAATAGAGTCTATGCTTGTCATGTCCGGTTTGGAGGGTAAGGTAGCCGGTATACTTATGCAAGTAGCATTAGCACCTTGTCACACAGATAGCAACACACTATTAATATCTTAGGTGTCTATAGGCGATGTTTTTCTATTTCCATCAGGAGAGCCATCTGCTTGTTTGCTATCTCACAATATAAAAAAAAGCTAATAAAGGAACTGAGACTTAATCTCCCCTTTACGAAACTTACTTAATCTTTTACTTTTCCATGTTATAATAATAATATTGCTGGACAAATTACACAATTCAATCTAACCCCAAAGTAAGTAAATCATTTGCTATATAAATATATATAATAAATAATTTACTTATATATATATATATATGTATATATATATATATATAAATTCTCTATTAATCTCAATAAAAATAAATAAAGTACTCTAGTATCACACTGTTTTATAAAATATTCTTTACACCAGATATCATATTTATATCTATTTTTTTTAATTTATTTTAGCCGTGTTCAGGTTCATAGCGATTTTACTGAAAAAGTTGTTGGCAAATTACGATCTGAGGATATTTATAACCAGCTGTCTGTGTATACTATCCCTGAACACCAAGTGTCAGCATTAGCCACACAAGCAAGCATGCTTACAGTTTGTTTATTCTTTACCCCCCACTATTTATATTCTGATACCATTAAAATGAGAGAAATTGTGGATAAATTCTTTCCTAGTAACTGGATTATACCCGTTTACATGGGAGTGACTATGAATGTTATTGATTACTGGGATAACTTTAAAGCTGCCAAAAATTCTTTACAAAACACATGTAATTCTAAAGCAATTAAAGAAATATATTCAAAAAGGGGAAACTCTGTGCAGCTTCTTATTAATAAAATGCAAATTCTGTTAAAGGAAGGAACATTGACTGATGATTTTGTCTTAGACAATATTAATAAAATACTCAATGTAATTTTAAATGCCAATCATGTTATAAGGTGGTTGCTCTTACACAACAATGATGTGATATTTTTTGATAATAGCAAAAGAGGTAGACAACTAAAAGATTTAGTTATAAAAGAATCTGGATATGATCCATTAAAATTACTTGAACTTCTGATTACCACTGCAGAATTGGAATTAAAAATAAGGGAGCATTTAAAAAGACTTCTTGAAAATAGAAGCAAAACTTGGAACACAAATAAAGATTTGGCTCTAGAAGCCATAAATAACTTATCAGATCTATTCTCAGGTGCTAGACCATTTGCCAAAATAATAGAAAATGAACAATTAAAGGTGTGGTTTGAAAATATTTCAAAACAAATATCGTCTTTAAGTGAACCTATTACTTCTAAGTCAATAAAAAAAGTTACACAACTTATTCAAGTGCTTGATGAAGTAGAAGAATTTCATGGAATAAAAAGCACTTCTACTGTTTTTCAACTCTTATCTGAGAGTAAAGATTCTTTAAAGAATGTTTTAAGAGCAGCCTCTCTCAAGGAAGATTCTTTAGTAACATTAGAGACTGTGGCAGATTTTAGTTATGCCTGGTGTACTATAGATTTGTACACGAAATTTATGCAAGATAACATTGAAGTAAATCCAGCAGTTACAAGTAGACTTCGGGCTTTGTTCCTAAAGTTAGCAAGTGCTATGGAAATACCTTTATTGAGAATCAATCAGGCGCAAAGTGATGACTTAGTGTCAGTTTCCCAATACTACAGTAATGAGCTTATCAAATATATTCAAAAAGTATTGCAAATTATTCCACAAATGGTATTTAACATTGTTGAAAAAATTATTGATCTACAGACATGGACAATAAAGGAAGTACCCACTAGAATAGATAAAGAAAAACTTAGGGAATTTGCCCAGTTGGAACATAGAATGGAAGTGGCTAAACTTACGCATTCAGCATCAACATTTACAACAGGTACAAATTTGTTATTTGGTGATAGAGAACAGGATTACTGTATGCCTTCTATTGTACTTTAATATAACAACAAGTATTACGTTACAATATGAATTTTCAAAGATGTATTGTCTTTTTTTGTAGGAATTCTTGATATGAGATCAACATTAGTTGGTGTTATAAGAGTAGATCCAGCTGAATTATTGGAAGAAGGGTTATTAAAAGAACTAGATACACATGTTAGCAGTAAATTTGTTGAATTTCTCGAACCACAAGTTAAGAAATCTAATAGTTTGTTGCCCAGGTTGCAAAAATTGGCAGAAAGTATGGATGGATACAAAAGATCTTTGGAATATATACAAGACTATATTAATATTCACGGTTTGAGAATATGGCAGAAACAGGTATCATTTTTACATTGCTTTACATAATATAGTTTAATGATAAAAGAATAGCCTGTAGCTAATTTTGGATAATTATAGTAATAATATCGCTAGCCAAATTACACAAATCGACCTAACCCCAAAGTAAGCAAATTATTTGCTTGTGTTATGGGTATATATGGTAGGTTAGTCAATGATACTAATACATAAAAGTACTGTTACGTACATAATAAACACCTAAACCCAGAAATCCAAACATCATGGAAAAACTCACTCTCTCTGATGTTAACTTGTGGCTTCATATAACATTTAACTGTAAACTCAACTAGAACAAGTATTAACTAACCAATGCAGCATAAAAAACATATTTATCAACTTCCCGCTAAAGAAAGTTACTAATTTCACCCCGATTTTTGAAAATTTGAAGTCTTTTTCCCACTATTTTCATGATGATGTCAGTATGTCTGTATGTATTTGTGTGTGGATGTCTGTATGTGTATATGTAAACCTCTCATAACTTTTGAACCGCTTGAACGGTTAAAGCGCGGTTGACGGCATTCGATTTGATTTAAAATTCCTGAAAATCTGAATTGATTTGGCCCAGGAGATCTTGAGTAATTTTGAAAAAAACTCAGAAAAATGTCAAGGAAATAATGTTTTCCTTTAAATAACTTCCAGATTAATGCAACAATTAATTACAAAACCTAATCAGCTCTTTTCTTTGAAAAACTGCGTCCAATACCGCAAATTGCATCAAAGTCGGTAAATCCATTCGAGAGTTATACCGACATAACTTTAAATATTTTCAAACAATCGATTTTTGATGTTCTACAATGTCGTAAAACTTAAAAAACTGCGACAAATGTCGTTTAGAAAATCAAATTTGAATGAAGTTTTCAAAAGTTATAGCTGTTCAAATATTCAAATTATGTTATCAATCATCATCATCAATACATATAATAAATCTGTATAGAAGTCGTTTCTGTACATTGAAGATATTTACAAAAAAAATAGCCAGGGTGTTAAAGGATAACTAACTAGATCCATT
>DWBA01001458.1:0-10581 GCA_018236825.1 Apodemia zela
TTTGCTTGTGTTATGGGTGTTAGTCAACGATAGTAATACATAGAATTACATATATAAATACTTTTATATATTTAATATCATTGTAAATTGTAAAGCTATTTGGAGCATTAGGGGCCTTGTTTAGCACAATAACTATAGAAAAGGGGACTTATAAAAAGTCGCTGTATATGAGCATTTCATATTTAAATGAGCGTGCTCTGTAGTAACATTTACTCGAAGAGTATACAATTTTCCTTTTCGTCAGTTGATGTTTCAACTTTTTTACGGATTTTTTTACAGATTAAAGATTTATTTCTTTTGATTTTCAGTATTTAATCAGAGATATTACTCTAATACAGGGTCTCTTAAAGTGGTGTCCTCCGTGGGGTCCATGATATGATTACATGGGATACAGTTACTCAGTTTACTATCAAAATTTTATTTGATACTAGCTTTTACCCGCGACTTCGTCCACGACCCGTAGTTTACCTGCATAGTTCCCGTTCCCGTGGGATTTCCGGGGTAAAAACTATCCTATATCCTTTCTCTCCAACTATTTTTGTACAAAATTTCATCAAAATCGGTTCAGTGGTTTAGGCACGAAGAAGAGACAGACAGAGTTACTATATTTTCTTTTATAAAAACCTTTTCCTGACAATTACAAACACAACCAAAAAAGAATGAGCGAAATCCGTCCGGCCATTCACGCGTGATGTCGTGACTCGCGACCACGGAAAATAGGAATTGATTTTTATACATATACAGATTAGATGTATATAGATTAATATAACAAATTTTTAGAATACATAACTTTATTTTCCCATAATATAATTCTGAAGTTCTGAAAGTGGTCCATGTATATCAAAAGTCTAAGAAACACTGCTCTATTAAACTCATGTCTCCCTAATGATACCCAATGTTGTATGAAGGTACTGAGGGAAATGGGTTCACCACCTATTCCTATCACCATCATTTCTGTAAACTAGTCTCCTGTTTATAAACACTGAGTTGAGAGATAAACGTGTCACTAACATCGTGACTACTAGGTGGTAGAGTTCCGCAACGTCTTGACCAGGTTTTGGTACCACTACATTACTAAATACCACCGTTAGGTAGCCGATAGACCTATGCATGTGGCATTGCCATCTTGCCACATGGATAACGACGCACTATTAACATCTTTGGTGTCTATAGGCGATGGTTTCTTTTTCCATCAGGAGAACCATCTGCTTGTTTGCTATTTAATGATAATGATTAAAAAAAAACTTAAAGTTCACAGGCGTGCGGTTGCAATGGTTCGCATATAGATTATACTAATTATGAGCTCCCTATTAAAGTTGTTAGAAAGTAATTGAAGATAATGCAAGCGAAGTTCAAAGTAATATTCTAATAGGTACGAGGGAATTTCCGATCCAATAGAGAATATATTAATATTAAATTACTTAATGAGTTTTCAGTCCTAATTCGACGCTCAAAGAATATGAGGCCTTGTAGAAGCTTAACTATGGCCTAATGTTTAACATGAAACAAACAAATATAAAGGGTTGATTACACTGGGCCGGGTCGCATCGGGAAAATTGGCGGCCCGGTCCGGCCGGCTACACCCCCCGCTGCGCACAGTGTGCATGAGTTCCTCCGTGTTTTAAGTATTCATTTATAAAATCATTATGGATGAAGAACGATGAATAATAATTATAGTTCCAGACTACAATAAGTAATATGATTTGTATTTTTGTTGCGATGCGGCCAGCTTCGACCCGTTGCAGCCCGTCCTAGTGTACTCGATCTTTAATTAGATAGTACGCCAAATGAATGTGATATAGGGACTTTTCTCGTTTACACTGTAGGTACCAATATACAATATCCCAGACCTTATTTCAATTGTGCACCTATTGAGATCTGTTTGAATGGCTACACACTCGAGACAAAGGTCCTTATTCCCTTATTTTTCAACGATTTCCCAAAAGAAAGGTTCTCAATTCAGCTGCATTTTTGAACGTTTTGTCTACCTCAAAATTTAACTATTTATTAACCGATGTGGAAACTTTTTCTTTTTTCATCGAAAAGATATTCTTTGTATTTGGTGTCATATAAGTTAGTTGAATGTGTGGTTCAGAGACAGAAGATGAAAGTTAGTTGTTGTAGTTTTAAAACGTACAAATTATACAGGTTGATTGTTAAACAAAAAATGACGTGTCCTTTATTGTGTACAATTTGTCAACTGATGTCAGGGTGACGTCATAACTGTGAAGGTGAATGACATCACACCCATGACATGAAAAAGGAAGATCTTGCCTCTCTTGCCTCTGCCTGGGGACCGAAGTCCATCTGACAAGCGTTGAAACTGGTATATAGTGTTACAAGATAAATAATTGTAATACGCGATTCGGGATGTAATATTTGAATTTTCACTTTTTATATTTTTTATTATTTTTCCTTGTAGCGTTTATTTATTGCTTGACCGCTACAAGTGTGATGATACTTTCCTCTTAACTTACTTTATTTAAATATTTCAAGGATATTTTACTAACGGAACGGTAGATATATATGAAATTTTTTGCAGCAAAATGCATTAAATTATTCACTCGTGAATTAATATTCATAGTTTTCACATCCAGTACTGACGTGAATAGAATGAAACGTTCCGGACAAATGAAATGAGCGCGGATTTTTCTAACAGCTGCGTCTGACAGTGACTCTTATCTCGGAATATGGCGCCAGATATATTTAAACCCATTTTAAACCATTCTTTTAATAGTGTGAGTAGCAGAATTGGGTCCAAGATTGCTAATTTACAATTGTCACAACTGCGTCTCGATTGAATCGTGTTAAAATAGTTTGACAATGTGTTTGTATTTCTTTATTTGTTGTTTTTTAAATTATTATTTTGATTAAAATGTACCTTTTTTGCTGATGTTCAAAAAATGTATCACGGGAATACTTATTTTGAATAAAATCTTATTTTATTCTATTCTGTTATTTATTCATTGACTATAGAATTACCATTTGCTAATCTACTTTGTTACAATTATTTCTCGATAGAAAATAAATTAAAATGTACGTTTTTTGTTGACGTTCAAAAAATGTATAACGAGAATACTTATTTTAAATAAAATCTTATTCTATTCTGTTCTATTCTGTTCCTTTCGTATTCTGTTAATTATTCATTGACCATAGAATTACCTTTCAATCGCCATTGGAAAATTTGCTAATCTACTTTGTTACAATTATTTCTCGATAGTACGTTTAGTGTACATACATACATGTAGTCTGCTTTTCTTTGAAATTATAAAACAATATTAACAAAATGAATAGGATACCACCGATATCAAACTTATATTACGGCTTTAGCCCACGCGAGTGATGCTAGCGCCGACTTTAGTCAGAAGCGTGGTAAATCTTCCGAAATAAGCGTAAGTATAGTATATACAATAAAAAAAAATTAAATTAAATAAAAAAAAAATAGTATTCCATATAGTATAAGTATAGTATTACTAACGCTCACGTTGAGTGATGTAGTGTTCGTTTCTCGTGAAGATCGGTTTCGAAGTGAAACGTGCATTGAGTGTGTAAATTCTGCCGACGTGGGTGAAAGTGTGCTGGATGTGGGCTATCTAACTGTTCCGCAGGGGTCCTCTTTTTTGTGCGAAACATCAGTGAGTTTTATCTATTTATCAAATCGCCATCTTTCTTTCGGAACGTCACGTAAAACTGTCAGTTCGCGGATAATAGCAAATTTAAATAATTTCACCTTTAAATTATGGATTTCCGCAAAGTAACGACTAAATCAATAAAATATCATAATTAAGCAGCGCGGCAGCGTATAATAGCGTATGACATATATTTGAGACCAAAAGATTGTAACCGCCGAGGATTTAACGGCGCTAACGCGTTTCATCCAGCGAGCTATGAAGTAGATGCAGCCCATGGACTGCACTAGTGGGACGCAAGTGGCGTGGCGCATGCCTTGTTTAGTACGCTAGTACATAGTAGTCATTGAAACTTTACCACTTCGTCACTATGGTAGTAACATATTTGGCCTTCGGTCGCCTTTTTTAAATCATCTAGCAGGAAAATCATTATCTATTCTGCAGACAGCGCTCAAACAAATACAGGTTAATGTATTATGTTGATGTATGCATGTTTCAATGTATGTAATGAATTTAACATTAGCATAAGCAGTTAATACGCATTAAGACTTTGGGGTCGGTGGCAGTACTTGCTTTTTTACAGACGCGTGAGTTCTTGGGCTCGAAACGTGGATCAAGCAAAACTTTTTATTTATTTTTAATTTTCTACGAAATATCTTTCCCGAGTCTAGATGTCATAATAATAATTTATAACGCTGGGTAAATTACACGAATTGATCTAACCCCAAAGTAAGCAAATTATTTGCGTGTAGGTATTATGGGTGTGCCAACTATATTAATACATTGAAATATATATATATACATAACAAATATCTATACTCATCACACCAATGTGTTCCAAATCGCAACACGACAAAGGCAAACATTGACCCTATTGTGGCAGGAATAGGTAAGGCGGTGGTAACAAATACCCAGATGAGCCGTTGCGGAACTTTATCAATATATCGCGTTAAGTTATGGCTACATCTACGTTAAATGTACATCTTCGTGATAATTAACGACATTTCTCGTTAGTATGGCCCCAGCATTACAAAATCTCGAACTCATTTTGCATAGAAACCAGAAACAATTAACACAAAGCATATTTTGGTACTTCCAAATTCAGCCTGGGAAGTTGTTTCATTACGTATTTACGAGACTATTTTCGGGGAGCTTAATGAGCACGTGCAATTAGCGGGTAAAATTAAAATGGGTTGTTCATTTTGTTCCTTTTTTCGGCGTGTTTTATGATTTACGAGGTAATTTTAAGCGATAAAACAAGCCTAAATAATTATTTCTGATTAGTACGTCTCACTCCAAATACGGATAAGTGATTTCTTTGTTAACATTTTCACGTTGTTATTAAAGTTTGTATGTTTTAATATATGGACGATTGGATATTTTTACATTAGGACATTTGGACATTCAGATATTTCAGTGCGATGTTTGGACATTTGCGCAGACATTTGAATATTATTTTAATCTAGACTTAACATCAATCGTGGATTATCTATAATATAAAAATGAATCGCTGAATGTGTTGCTAAGCGCAAATCACGAGAGCAGCTGAACCGATTTCACTAATTCTTTTTTTATAATATTCCTTGAAGTACGAGGATGGTTCTCAAGAAGAGAAAAATTTTAAAAATTGTCTGAAAAAGTCTAAAAACAACACTTTTCTATATTCCCATACAAAAGATTCGTAATAGTACTTAAAAGTAAATTTGAACTTTAATACCATACTATAAAGTTTAAGTGTTAGTGGAGGGATTTCGGGAAGGCAAAATAATTGAGTGACGTTAGTATTTTATAAATATTAATGTCAATATTTGTGAATATTAGGCGATACGAAGTTCGCCTGGTCAGCTAGTTATTAATAAAATCATTTACAACATTTTCGTGCCTTTTGAATCGGGAGAAGGGCGTTACACTGCAGTGTTTTATCCTGTATAATGCGGGATTCAAGGCAGTCAAGTCCATAAAATATAATAGTAATCGATAGATACATCAACATTCATGTTACCAACTCGTTTCGAAGTTAGTAGACAAGGTCAAGTTCATCGTTCAACGTGCCTATATCAATTAGGGCTGACGAATACTATTTTCTTTTGAAATTGATTTCAACCGATTTCTTAGAATAAACATCATTAGTTACAATACAGTCTCGTTAGTTTAGTGATAAGCTCGATCGGCTCAATTCTTAAGGTTTCGGGTTCGATTCTCGGTTCAGGCACCAGTGCACTATTCAGATAAAGTGTTATTTTCTATCTAGAAATAAAAGAAAATTTATCAGCAGCTACTTATCTGGTAGTGGCGTGTTGGCATCCCCGTGTCTCGAAAAGCACGTTAAGCTGTCCCGAGCCGACCAACTAGCAACCCGAGTTCCATCGCTTGCGTATTCAGAATCCACAACCTACTTAATCAACGGGGCGGCTGATACCAACTATTTTCGGTAATCTTTCGCAGAAAATAAAAAAAAAACCTGATAGCCTAAAAAATTATTCCGCTCCTTGACAATAAAATGATTGAATCGCATTAAGTCGTGCCTCAACAATGTCACAATATTTTATTTATATAAATGACAGACATGGCAACAACAATTTTTTTTTCAAAATACAACTCAAAAATGAACCGAAAATTTTCTCAAAATCCATGTAAGACACTCAAAAATGAACAGCAAAAATAACATTTTGGGTAATCTCTCGCAAAAAATTAAAAGAAAAATAAAAACCCCTTTGCCAATAAAATTGACTGACAAGTGCAAAAGCGTATGTCTTTGAAAAACTACAGTAAGACTCGCCTTACTGTAGTCGGATATGATGTGAAATATATGTGAATTCAATTTATTCGTCATATTATTGGTCAAATATATTCAAAGCATAAAAATGTATGAAATTCTATATTACGGCGCGCAGTTTTTTTTTATATCATAAGATAGCAAACAAGCAGATGAGTCTCCTGATGGAAAGAGTCAACCATTGCCTATAGACACCAAAGATGTTAATTGTGCGTTGCTATGTTGTGGCGAGGTCTTAATGCCACATGCATAAGTTTACCTACTACCTCACCCTCCAAACCGGAACACGACAGCGACAAGCACTGACGCTATTGTGGCAGGAATAGCTAAGGCGGTGGTACCAGACCCGGGCGAGACAATGCTGAACTTTACCACCTAGACACACCACTTTTACATTTGCAATAATATTTCGGTTGTCGGTTGCTTTAACAATCGGGTTCGTTCCCGACAGGGACTATTTTACAATCTGTATATTTATTTACTAACACCAACCGGTTTCGCGTTTCACGCATCATCAAATGACAAATCAATACAAAATAAACAGTAGGTACACCCTGATAATGCATTAAACGTGAAACCGATGTCGGAGTTGACCACATGAGGTCCCGGGTTCGTTTCCCGGGTCGAGCAATTCAAAAATGTGTTTTTTCAGTTTTCTGATAAAAACCACGTAACCCGGGGATTGGAAAAGTGCCTGATTGGCGATAGACTTGCCACTTATCACATTGTGGGACCGAGTATCTTCGGCTAACCGTAGGTGCACTGTTTGTACCTCTGCCTACATCTTTGGAGATACGGGCGTGAAGATCAGTGTCGAAAGTATTTCCCAAACTATGGGACGCGAGCGATTATTAAGGTAGGCCCTGAAATGTAGGACGCAGGCGGTGGAGCCAAATAGCCGGACGGTTAAATTATATTACAAAGTACCTACCTACTCAGTGGCTACTGACGTGAGTGACGGAACGGTTAGACGGATATCTTCAACTAGCTGAGTGTCCGACGTACAAGGCCTATCTCAGTTGCTTGTTTTCATTGATATTAATAATGGTTAAATATATTTAAATTCCAAATGGAACAACTAAGATAGCATTAAGTAGTTCTAAGATTAGCCAGTAGGGAATTTAGCATTATTAATATTTATGTCCTCTTTTTTTGTAGATTAGAGAGAGTCCCTACGTTGGAAATTTTTGTTAAATAGGTAGGTCGAAGTCCAGTCAACTTCCCAAAGTTGACTAGACTGACTGGTATAAAGATATTGTTTAAGTGGTGGGTCGGTATTCGCATGTTTGCTATGCTATAAAAAAAAACTTAAAGGTAACACCATCATATAGGTACCTACCTACCATCGTGCAATTATCAAAAGTAAAATAAGTGGTTGGACAGAGTCTAAGTATCTTCACTCCTGTAGGGGAGCGAGGTACCTAGTCAGAGGTACAACCAGTGTACCCACGATTAGCCGATGATACTCGGTCCCACAATGTGATAGGTGGCAAGCATATCATCAATACTTATCCAATCCCAGGCAACGCTGTTTTATCAAAAAAATACATTTTTTGAATTGCCCGGGAATCAAACCCGGGACCTCATGTGGTCAACAATCATACCACTAGACCATAGAGGCATTTTTTTAAATATGTGTTAACGATACAATATTTAGAAAAATCGATTAGGTTTAGTAAACTATATTAAGTCAAGTAATTGACCGTTAATTAAGCGATAGCCAAATTGTCACTAATCAGTAATCATTCAAAAAAATTCCACAGACGAATTAACGACTGAATTGTTCTGGTTCCAAACGAAATAGGTAGGTACCTAGGAAGGTACCTACTTTGTATATAAACTACCTACATATATTTTTCGTTGTATAGGTATGTACTGTCGTCTGTCACAGTACACAATTAAAATAATTTCTAAACAGACTAGTGATTTGGATTTTTTTAGTCACCCACCCACCAATTACCTACAATCTATTAAGGGCATGATTAATTATACATTAGGAATTTTAGTACTGTAATTGAGGTAACAAAATCAATTAAAACTTTTAAGTTATGATATGCCAATATAAGATGATTGTCAGCTGACGGCGAAGTGCGAACTTGTGAATCCCGATGTTAAATAATAAAAAAAAAATAATTATTAATGATAATACTTTAATCCCTATTGAGTGGAGTCGTGAAAATCAGCATGAACATTTTTATATTTGTACTAAAAACGTTACACGAGAATAATATCGTTACGAGTTACGACTACTAGAGAATAGTTAACAATGTTTTTAACAAAAAACTTATCATAATACCTACCAATATGACAAATTATGGAAATTTTTCCGAATCCGCATCTCGTTTTTTTGGAGGTAGGTATACTTACCTATCTAGTTATTGGTATTTAGCAATAAAATTACTGTGTAATATGAATTATCTGATTAGTGGTTATACTAAGACATACAGACATATTGTGTAAATATATAGTGTAAGTAATTAATTTCTTCTTCCGAGTGTTGTAATGAGTGATAGAAAACAAACAAGGTGAACGATAAATGATAACCGTTATCATTATTACTAATAAGATCCGTGTTTCTTTTAATACTGATAGCATAAGATTAACAGCATGAATTTTACAATTACACACAGAATAAATCTAAATACGACCTCATTACAACTAATTTAACAAAATCAGTACTTACAACGCAAACAAAACGCCGGTAATTTGTAAATCCAGTTGAAAATGGTTTAAAACTGTAACACAAAATAAATAACACAGTTGTACGTTGTACCACTAACTAATACCACAATTATTTCGTCATTTTAACACAATTTTAATCACGTCACTGAATTTAAAAAGTTTTAGTTGTTTCGATACACGAACACGTAGACTTTATCAACGATACAGCCTAGCACTTAGCATCGCGATCGCTCGCAAACTGACTGCATTCGTTATTCGGGTGATGGCCGGCAAGTCTCGATTCTTGATAGTGACGTCGCAACGCGATTCAAGGAATCGCGAGCATCTCTGAATGAGTTACAATAGATCGGGGGTCATAATTCATTTATTATACTAAAGAGGTCTACTAAATTGATAAGATAACCCTTATTAATAATAGAGAAACACTTATTTGTGCTCCTAACATTTATAGGACAATCGATATTTTAATAGAAAGGAAGTTCTATGTACCGTCGTGATGCGACAATAAAAATAATTACTACCGAGCACCGACCTAAGACAACAGATAAAAATTTTATATATTGACTAGCTGTGCCCGCGACTCCGTCTGCGTGGAACTTAATATTAATAAAAATAAATAAAATTTCTAAAATTTACTCCTTTTTTGCTTATTAGCCTATAGTATATTACATCAGCTATCTGCCAGTGAAAGTTCCGTCAAAATCGATCTAGCCGTTTCTGAGATTAGCCGGAACAAACAGACACACAAACAGACAAAAATTTTAAAATATGTTATTCTGGTCTATGTACTGTGTATACACTATAGGTATACCTATATTATGCATTTAGTAAAAAGGGCTATTTATATTAGAAACAGACACTTTTATTTATTTGTGTAGATAATTTTTTGTATACATATATATAATAAGATAGCAAGCAAGCAGATGGATCTCCTGGAATAGGTAAGGTGGTGGTACCAGACCCGGGTGAGACAATGAAGAACTCTACCACCTAGTAGCCACGATGGTACGGACTCGTATAACCAATCGGTCGCCTTGTAAGACATGCCTGGCAGAAGAGTAGTTGTTATATTCTTCAAAGGAGCCCGAACCAACACGTTGGAAAAAATTTAAACATGTTGACCAGCGCAGATTTGCCCGCGATTAGATTAGCATGTCGCGGTCGGTGACATAATTTTTCATACCTATAAACTTTCGTCACCTATTTCAGCCTCTTAGGGATCGATTTAAAAAATAGTTATATTATAGCCTATGTTTGACCTCGGATTTTTAACTATCTCCATGCCAAATTTCATCATAATCGTTGCAGCATCTTGTCTGTTGCGTTTAGCCGTAAAAGCGTAACAGACAGAAAGACAGACTTTTGGATTCATTATCTTAGTAAGTATGTATTCTGAATTGCAGGAATTATGCATCATGCGCACTTGACATCCATCGAAATTTTTTCCAGATTACCTTGCTTTTGTGACAAAATTTTTAGTGCGCAGTGTATAAA
>DWBA01001459.1:0-10580 GCA_018236825.1 Apodemia zela
ATATTACTGTACCGCCCGTATCTCTGAGGAGGAAAGCAAATGTTCAACACACCCAACATTAACTAACGTGCGACATTTCGATATAACAGGTAACTACCTAATGTCAAGTCGGCTTTTCAAAAAAAAACTGAAAACTTAATTTAGAACGAATTGCCTGACTAAAGATTCGAACTCAAGACCTCATGTGTCTACACCGAAGCTGTTACCACTAGACATTAAACAAAAAAAAATATTATCACGCATACAGTTAAAATATTATCAAGTATGCATGTAATGTATGTAATGTACTCGTATATATGCAATACAATATAAGCTCAGGTTTTCCACTTAGTACCAGTTTGTAGACTGGTGAAATGGATGGTGGTCCATGGGATGATTGCCAACATTAACCACTTGTTAGGTGCAAAAACCGGGACCAACATCTTTAAGATTCTCAAGTAGGTACCCGGTATTCTTAACTAAGTGGAAATATCCTCGCTATTACATGTAAAAAAGATGAAAGTGTAGGTACTCAAGCACTTTTATTGAGCAAATAATATTTATTTACATAATACTTTAAACCAACATCCAATCAGACAATGGTCTAGGTGCTGTGCTAGAGTTCCGCAATGTCTCGCCCAGGTTTGGTACCGACCTATCTATCTTTATGTGGCTTCTTTGGTTGGAGATTAAGGTAGCCGGTAAATTTATTCATATGTCCATCCCGCAAAGCACAATTAACATATTTAGTGTCTATAGGCAGTGTTTATCTCTTTCTATAAGGAGAGTCATGTGCTTGTTTACTTTTCTATGGTATAAAAATATAAATGGGACCACCAATCTGAAAGGACATTTTTTACTAATAAAATAATAATTATTCGATTCGATTAATACGTAAGTGTTCAGAACTCTGCTATTTCAAAAAAACAAATCAAACTATTAAAAATTGACAGCCTGCCTTTCTCGAGTTCGGTTACTGAACAGACTTTAGTGTCAAAGCTTATACGATTTATAGAAAAGTATAGATAAAAACTTTATACTATGTATATGCTAACCTATCTAAATAATATAAAATAATAATTTAACGGAAGGTTTAATTTTATTCATATTTATTATTGTTCATTCTATTTATTTACATTAATTATACTATAAATTTAATTTAACGAAAAAAATCACGATAAAACTTGTGGCCTAATTAACTCACAGATTTTATTTTAACAATATTAATATTTTATAAGTGATATCTGCATTTCATTGAAATTTTATCATTTATGTATTCTAGCATTGAACTTTGTATTTAACCACCAAATAATTTAAACAAATTAAAAACACCAATCAAAATGTAAATGGTGCGTTGAAGTCTTTTATATCGCGCCTGACTAAAATTTGTACACGGTAAACGATTTAAATCATGCACCTTGGTTTCTGCGATTTAACTGTATATAGAGAACTACTGACAAATGAAAAATTGTGTAAAATATTGTATGGAAGTGTGGAAGCGAAAGATGGGTACGTTAAATAGGACATAAAAGTAGGATTAATGCGGTCAAAATGTGAGTGCTACGAAAAATCTAATGCTGAAGTGAGTGATAAGTAGCGTAGGTTTAGGTTACACATACTTTTTTTAAACTTAGGTTGGGTTAGGTAAGTTGACGTACACACTAGCCCAGGGCTGAAGTGTAGCAAAGAATCGATCTAAAGTCTACATTTTATCTTTATTGTGATCTTTATTCGCAAGTAAAATAATTGTTGACATGCAAATCATGTTATATTATAAAACAATATCCTGCAAGATGATGATTCAGTATTGTGAATCATGGCATTTAGCAAATCGAACCGCATACATTTGCGAACAATCTCTCGACCTTGCGGTCGTTCCTCTTTACTGAGCACGGCTCTACACTTTTATTGCAAAAAAAGACCTAACTGGGCATTATTATAAAAAAATCTCAATCCTTTAGAATTTCGAAACCTTAGAAACAACAATTTAACGGGAATCGAAACAAATGCGAACAAAACTTGAAATAAATGCAGAATTGCATTTATTTGAAATACATTATGCGAAGCATTAGAGAGTAGCCTACGATCGAAAAATCTTTTACGCTTCATATCTGCAAATATTTCAATTATAATACTCTTGCTACTTACACAGTATCTACTTAATTTATATACCACTGTACAGATAATTTAATGAAAATTAATTCTGACAATTTCAAACATTAATTTAATGTAATAGAAACGAAATAATCATTTAAATAAGCTCAATCGTTTTCCCGCCCGGCAGTAAAATTAATTCATAATGAATATATTTAGTAACTAAAATCAAACAACACAGAGTTAGATAGATAGCTATTTTAAATAGGAAATCTATAAAACGAGTCTATAAAATTAATGTTGTATCATTTCTCATAATATATTTTTTTACGATGCTCATTGCATTATGAGTCGTGCACTTGAAGATTAAATACAAATATTATTAAAATATATTTTGTTTAATAACTGTTACTACTGTTAGTGTAGCGCTCGCATTTTTTGCTAATTCCACGTATTGTTTCGGACACTTTCAAAGAATAGGCCATCTACGTTCCTGCCAAGCAGTTAGTAAAAGGCAGCCAAACGTATCACAAATATCGAAACTACCAAGTGGTTTTAGGTCGCATGATATGATAAATGGCGAGCCTGTCGATATATCGGGGACGTATATTTTTTATATCATAAAATAGCAAACAAAGAGTTGGCTCCACAAATGAAAAAAGAAATCCATAGCCTTTAAATACTAAAGATGTTAGTGATACGTTGCTACCCGTGTGGCGGGAGGATAATTCCACATGCATAAGTGTACCAGCTGCCTTACCCACCAAACAGAAACATTATCAATGTTTTCATAATCTAAATAAACTAAAATCTTAAACAGGAGGCGAGTTCTTCAAATCTCTCAGCAAAAAATGCATAAACATTTAATTCGTTCATAAAATAACGTAAACCTGTACTTTTAATAAAGTAGGAAGTGTTTTATAATGTTCCTGAGATAATCCATAGATAATTACACTAAAATGATAATTACGCGGAGAATACATGAAAAAATTGCTAATGCAATAATTGTGGTTTAATGTTTAAGACGAATTGTGTTCAAACTTTTAATTTTAATTGCAATAACTTAAAAATATTTACTTATTTTAAATACAAACATAGTTTCAAAAGAAATCTTTTGTAAATATACAGAAAACCGTCTTTACTGTATTGTTTTCAACAACTAGATGGATTTTCTGGGTATTTGCTATATTAACTATGTTTTTCACTGTATAGTTTAACCATTTTTAATGTTAAAGATACTTTTAACAATACTATTTTTAAATGCGCAAATTTAATATCAAAGTGTTTAGCAATTATTAATTTATAGTCATCGTAAAAATAATTCTATTTCTATTGATATTATAAGTGCGAAAATTTTGATGTATGGATGGATGAATGTATGTTACTCAACCACGCAAAAACTACTAAACGGATTTGGATGAAATTTGGCACACAAGAAGACAACTATTAACACACTATTTTGGGTAGAATATGCTAATACTACTAAATAAAATTATTTTATAGTCCTAACATATTGTAACTTAAACCGTGCGTTAATAGTTTTAAGATTACAAAGGTTAAGGCTTTTGAAACAACCGTGTCATTGATATATGCAACCATCACAATAATATTAGAAAGAGATTAGATTCGATTGTTAGTTTGTATGTAACGTATGAACTCAAAAACGACTGGACTGATTTTAAAATATCTTTCACCAATATACAACTACATTATCACAATAAAACACAACTCAATAATATAGGCTTTTTACCCGACTGAGTAAAAAGAAGTAATATGTGCGGGTCATAGGAAAGAGTCACGGGGAACAGTTAGTTTCATTATAACAAGTTACAGTGTTACAAAAAATGCTATCTTTTCACTTTATAAAAATCCATGCTTACTAATCCGTAGCGTTTATCGTGATTCTCATTGACGAGTCACTGGCATGTTAGGTTTTTTTAATGTTTTTCCTATGTTTTAATTAAAAATCATATCAAATGTATGCGTCATTTTGTTTCCTAGAAAAAACCACTAAACTGGTTTCAAAACTTAATTACGTCATATTTTTAATCATGTTTGATGTTTTGACCGCACCGTCGAATTTGAGTCGAATGGTTACCGACTCAACGCAATCAATGGGCCTCGGGTTCGACTCTCAACAGGCACATACATTTGTGTGATTAGCATAGATATTTGTGTTGCTGGGTTTGGACGTTTTTAAAATATATTTCAGTATTTATATATGTATTTCTATGTATTAGTAAAAAATGTTGACTAACACCAATAGCACAAGCAAATAAATTGTTTACTATTAAGTTTAGATTAATTCGTGTAATTTTTCCAACAATATTTATTATTATTAAAATGTCTTCATAGTAGTAGACTTATCGAGGATCTACCAATAAGAATTACTATCGGGTTTAAGAAGCGACTAATGCAAATTTATCTGATTTAGTAATTATGTATAAATACTCGTAGGTATGTTTATAGTACCTTCGTAAGATTAAAGATATAAAGACAGAAAATAAAGCTATGGAGGCGGAGGCTATAATTGCGCCGACGGCCGCAAGGTCAGCGACTTCAAAGCCTGGTTGGCTCGTGAACTGTCTATTCTACAATTCCTGTATGTACTATTCATTGAATTGAAAATAAACTTACTTTCTTTAATCACTCTCAACGTAAAGGTTTAATTCACACAATTGATTCTTGTGTGCGATTTATATTCGCTTCAAGTATTGTTTGGAATTAGATATTCTTTTAATGTGAAAAATAATATACGAATATGATTTTTTTCTGCCTACACGTAAAGGGTCTGGCGTGAAGATATATATGTAATCCTAATAAAAAAATAATTGAAACAAAGTTGCCAAAAAAATCAGTAATTCATTTTTATCAAAGCTAAATAATGCATATTATTATTATATGCATATAATATTTTTTTGCAGTTTCAATGATTTCAGTCACTGGAGCAGAGGCACAAAATAAAAGGCTAAGTAATGCCTAAAGACACAAAGGCATTTATTTCTTTAGTATCAAAGAAATTTATTCCTTTGTGTCTTTATTGTTTAATATTCTTATATAAATGCAAAAGAGTGTATGTGTGTGTATTTATTGCTTTTCCACGCTTATGACATACCAATAGCTGATTGATTTATGCATAACTTTGCCGGATTGGTATCCAACATTTCATCTTTTCCTGGCGCCATAATACAAATTTTTGACCCGGGAAAAAACCCGCGACCTCATGTGGTCAACTCCCACACCGGACTACTAGAACACAGAGGCGATAAAGTTTATGCTAAAGTGTAAGTAAAATTAAGTAGGCCTACTCTAATAATTGTAATAGACAACTGAGGCTAGTTGTCTAGCGGTACCGGTTTTCCAAAGTCGGGCAATTCGTCCAAAATTACTATATAAATGTTTGAGCACTGAACTGACAACTAAAAAAAATTAAGAAAAAAGGTTTTCTTCTGGCTCGCTCAAATTTTTTTTCGTTTCAATAAGTTTTTCATTTTTTTTAATATAATTTTTCAGAAACAAGATATGTGCCCAGTTTGGCAAAATTTTGGTCACCCGTCATACAATGGGACTTAATACGGTTTTTAATAGAAGACAGGATAAACGGACAGGAAGCTCACCTGATGGTAAGTGATTACCGCCGCCCATAGACAACGACACTACCAGAGGTCATGCAGTTGCGTTGCCGGCCTTGTAAAAATGAGTAAGCTCTTTTCTTGAAGGTCCTTAATACGTATCCGTTCGGAAAAATCCCTCCCCCCGATAATTGGTTCCACAGAGGAGTAGTGCGGAGCAAAAAGTGCCTAACTACCTTACTAAAATTCGCACGGTTCGGGATTTCCAGACATCGAGATGGTGAGGATGAAACTTTGATTTTTGTCGCGATGTCCTGGCGATTTTGTGAAATTGAAAGGTTGATTAATCGTGGGTACCTTGCAACTCTGCCAACCATTTAACAATATTGGTTTAACGATATCAGTTTATTTTATTTGAGACGAACTATTCCTAGTTAGAAACGCTAAGTATGAAATTCCTCATAAAGAAATAATAAGTATAGGAAATTACGTTTTGATTCTAAGGTTATTGAAGCTTGTGGAGGGGAGTGAACCAGCTGACGGCCGCCAATAGTGAAAGTGAGTTGTGCCTTGCATCGATTCAGATACAAACTACTCAGCTTTATAATAATAGGTGTTTTGTAAGTTGTTTAAAGTGTATGGACTGAACGCGTTACATGAAATACATTTTGCTCGGGTGGGAAATGTTACATATGTATTACAAAGAGAAACACTCAAGGTCTTATTAATAATAGTAGATTAAAATAAAACACAGTTGTGACATACCAATAGATAATACTCCCCTTTTAAGAATAGACCATTTGCCATTCATCTGCAGTTCGTAAAAGGCAAACGATTAGATAATATACCTATAACTAGCATCTTGACTATTACGTGGTAGAGCTCCGCAATCCTTTTCTCGCCGAGAAGCATGAGAGAGCAGTAAGCCAGTTAATCTATTCTTCAAAAAGGGACCTTGAGAGAGCAGTAAGCCAGTAAATCTATTTTTCAAAAGACCTTGAGAGAGCAGTAAGCCAGTTAATCTATTCTTCAAAAAGGGGCCTGGATCAACACTGGGTAACATTAACATTACAGTAGCGCTACGGAAATACAGATTTTTTTTAAAAACATAGGAAATTTTCATATTTTATAGGTATCTAGTATAGTTACCTACTTTAACTCAGGGCACAGTCTACCTATATACTAAGTAATAGTCTCCAGTCATTACGCCTTAATAGATGAACTAACATTTAAACAAACATATCTATCTTCACGCTGTTCCCCAATTATAATAAATGAAGAAAACTTCGAATTTTTACCGTGTTGGTCCGAGCTCCTTTCTATTATAGACAATAAACTATTTATTTTTCTTTTTTCTAAAAGAGAGAAAGCGAACGACTGACCAAATCTATCAGTATCACCCAGAGGTGGTAGATTTCTGCAGCGCCTCGCATTCGATACCATGGCTTTACTTTTTCCTGCCGCAAGTCAGTGCTTGATGATGTTGTGTTTCGGTTGAGGGTAAGGTAGCCGGTAAACTTATACAAGTGGCAGTTCAGCCAGTGTCATGGATGGCAACGCACAATTAACCCTGCCTGTAAACGTCAGATGGCTCTCCGGATGAAAAAAGACGACTATTCGTCTCTATCAGGAGAGCCATCTGCTTGCTTGCTATCCTATATCAAAAATGAAAATTTCTATTGTAATAATATCTATATATTCAATAAGCAAACCCCACAACACTACGAGTTGGCAACATTCGTTACATAACTGTATTACAAAAGGTTTTGCTTGTGTCGAGATGGCTATCTCAATATCAGCATCTTATGAGATTTTTCCCAGCGAGAATGAAATGTAAAACGTCGATTTATAACTACCATATTAAGATCCAAGTATTTTAAACGCAGTCGGTCTATTCTTCAAAGGAGCTAACACGGGGGAAGTACATACACATTTTTACCGTCTACCTTATCCCCAAACCGGAACACGACTACAATTTATATTCGGTTCGCTCTATTTTTCGCGTGAAATAGTATGATATAGATTTTTTTATATAATAATACGAGTTTTTTAACAATTAATTTCCTCACCACATAAATACACATTTTATAAATTTCTGTCATAAATAGTAGCAGACTGTTCTGTGTGCGCACTTAAAACTGGTGCATGCTAAGATTATATTCCTTAGTCATACATTATTTTCTCACCACTGAAGTAAAATACACATTTTATAAATTTCTGTCATAAATAGCAGCAGGCTGTATACTCTATACTCCTGGAAAATCTTGCTCTTACTTACGAACCTTAAAATCAATCCGAGATTTCCGCGACTGATTTAACTAGCTTATTTATAAAACACGACCTTTAATTTATCATAATTAGATTTTTTTTTCTTAGATTTGTCATCAGTCACATACATTTTCATTACTTAATTACACTCTAGTTATAAATCAAATGTAAGAAGTAATTAACGCGATGCACGCAATCATTCACGTAAATGGCAACGTATTGCGGACCAGAAATCCGGTGGAGCGTATATGTGTGCACATTCGTGGCTAGGTGAGAGGTGGTTGGCTGATATGTAGCCTCTAGTGTATTATAGTGAAAACTTCTATAGGTGCATTAGACAATTTTTGGTAGGGGAAAATATGGGTTCACGTCAGCAACATGTTGATGTTTAAGGTAAAATTATGAAATTTTAATTTTTAATATTACAATCAGACCTCATTATCTGAATAGGCGGGTTCCTCGGATCAGGCGAAAAAGTGTTACTGAAGTTTTTTTGAGGATTTTCTGGAAAATCCATAATTCTCAGTAGCAGCTCGGAGTCTTGCGAGTGATGGGTTTCGCTCCGTGCCTCGGATGAACACGTAAAGCCGTCTGTCCAGGTTATCGCTAGAAATAGGCGATAATCGTTAACATGTCAAAAAAATGCGGTGATGGGGATCACCACTCATCTCGCCAACCGACAAACTTGTGAATCGTAGTGAACCGGAAAGTCTATAGATTTTCGATTCACTCTGCCTACATCACAATAGAGCTGGCGAGTTGATACTTCTTATTACAATTAATGAGAATCCTTTCTACGTAGGCGAAACTACAAGCATCAAATAGTCATTTATAATAATATGCACGCAAGAGCCGCTCACAACTATACAAAAACCTTGTACAATGTTATAATATGTTTATCATCGCTAAAATTCCGGCCTTTCGTTATAGGATGTTAAATACCCTTGAATGCGTAAGGTTGTATTCACCACCTTGTCTAAAAGTGCCACCGCGTTACAGTCAATTTTTTTATATAAAATGGCAAACAAGTAGAGGGCTCTCCTGATGAAAAGAGAACCAACCAAACCATCCATCCATGAAACCATCGACTATAGACACCAAAGATGTTGATATCTGTGTGGGGGAGTGGCAATGACACACAGTTAATTAAATATAAAAAAATAAGCTACCTTACCCTCCAGACCGAAATATGACAATCACAAGCATTGACGCTATTGCGGCAGGAATAGGTAATACGGTGGTACCAAATACTCGGGCGAGACTTTGCGGAATTCTCTACCACCTAGTAGTCACGATGATAGTGGCACATATTAACAATCGGTCGCCTTTTATAACCTGCCTGGCAGAAGGGCAGTTGGTATATTCTTCAAAGGAGCCCGGACCAACACGAGGGAAAAAATGCCTATGAAATTTAACACGCTAGCGTTAATGATAGAAAGACAGTCGTTTCTTGTGAATATGAAACACTTATCTTCAGGCATCGTATTTGTTATTATCATGCTTTTTATACAGTTTGAATATTACCGTTAATTTCTGTAGCACTGAAATAAAACCTTCTAAAAGGTACGGCAGCTACAACGCATATTTCATTAGCGCTCGTTGATGTCTTTTGTCCTCTATTTGGCGGACATTCAAACAACGTACATTCAGCAAGTTCATTTTTAATTAGATAAAATTTAAAAGTACATTTAGAAATTTTACTTTTAATTAGAAGACATTCAAACTGCGTACATTCAAGAAGTTTGGTTTTCAACTCTTATCAATGCCAAATTCTTGGTAATTCAATTATATCGCCACGCCAAACCCTAACTTAGTAAGCAGAGGAAACCTTGAGCCAAATATTAACAACCACTAATTCAATGGAATTATAGATTCTAATAAAATAATTGTAATCACCGAAGTAAATGTTACCTACTGGTAATTGACAAACTAGTTATGCCGGTATGCAAAATTTATAATTGGTTTGAGAAATACGATTTGATTTGGTTCCAAAACCTAATGATTTTTAGGATGTATAATTTTTAAAGTAAACATAAACTTCCATGTTATTTATTAAGATATCAGCTAGATTTAGACATGAGTTAGTATTAAAAATCAGGCTCTGATTTAATTATAATACTTACTTTATAAATTTATGTTTTCGCCCCTGTTGGGCCGGGCCCTATTTGAAGAATAGACCATTTGCCATTCTCCCGGCAGCTCGTAAAAGGCAAACGATTGGATATACGTGTAACTACAATCGTGACTACGTCTAGGTGGTTGAGTTCGCCTCGCGTCTCGCCCGGGCCTGGTATCACCGCCTTACCTATTGTTGCCGCAATAGTGCCGGTAGCCGGTAAACGTGTGCAACTGCAAGTGTAATTACCATCCCGCCATACGGATGGCAACGCATCATCAACGTCTTTAGTGTCTATAGGGGATGGTTGTCTCCTTCCATCGGGAAAGCCATCTGCTTGTTTGCGACCTTATAATATAAATAAGCTCTAGTGCACTCTACATACCAACCTTAAAATTCTCGATAACGATATAGATATTTTTGCGTATACACAACATGTCTTCAACTGATGTTAAGTAATGTTTCGTGTGATGGTCTACGAGGATGGATCCAAAAGTTCTAAGCCCGACCAAGAAAATGAAAGAAAAGTGGGTCTAAATTTATTTTTATTT
>DWBA01001460.1:0-10578 GCA_018236825.1 Apodemia zela
AACCCCAAAGTAAGCAAATTATTTGCTTGTGATATGGATGTTAGTCAACGATACTAATACATAGAATTACATATATTTAATAAACACCCAAACTCAGAAATACAAACATCCGCTCATCATACAAATGTTTGCCCCTGTCGGGAATCGAACCCGGGCTAATATTCATCAAGTTTTTTATATAGAAGGGGCAAACAAGCAGGAGGCTCACCTGATGGTAAGGGAGGATCACCGCCAATGGACAGCCGCAATACTTGCTCCTAGAGCTCTTGCTGTTGGGTTAAGAGCTTATCCATCCGTTAAGACTTTGTTGGGTTAAGAGGGGATGTTAAGAGGGAAAAGGTTAAGTTAAAGGGCCGTCCTTTTGAGAATGGATAAGCTCTTAACCCAACAAGGTCTTAACGGTCCATAAGTTGTATCTGTTCAGAAACACCCCGCCGATAACTGAATCCACAAAGATTAGTGCGAGGCAAAAAGTGCCAATAAAAATGCACGGTTGTGGATTTCTAGACGTCGAGGTGCTGAGGCTGAATTTTGCCGAAATTCAGCGGCAGAAATTAATCCTGACAATTCTTTGGAATACTTTTCGTAATAGATGCGATAGAAAATGCAGAGCTAAGCTATATCTCTATGCAATGCTAATGTATCAAGCCGTATAGAAATAGCCTTTGACGTCAAAGATTATAGGCGCTCTTTGCTGAATGAATTCAAGAGGAAGTTGGTACTGTTGAGAAGATTACTCCGTGTGAGGCTGAATTTGCGCTTTATAAAGTTGCAAGCGATGGGCTAGCTATAACACACTGAGCTTTTTAGCTTGGAAGCTAGTTTAGCTTTTTTTTCCAAATTACCACGGATCTGAAATTTGTTAATGTTATTGTCATCAACAAGAATTCCAATACAGAATAAGGCGGTCAGGAGAGTATTCTCAAACGAGGACATAGGACAAATGATAAATTTTTAGCAGTAAATGCGCAAAGCTGTGTCTTCTTGAGGTTGAATTAGAACAAATTTAGTGGACCCCATTCTGAGACTATGATAAGTTGATTCTCGACTTCAGACACATGCTGTGTGCCTGAGAAATACTGCTGCGGCCGGATAATGAAGCTTCGCAAGTACTATCATCTGCATTGTAATGAATACTACTTATTCGTAACATGTCATGATATGCAGAAGAAACAGTGTGGTACTAGGTGGCAGAGTTCAGCAACGTCTTGCTCAGGTATACCACCACCACCGCCTTACCTATTCCTGTCGCAATGTCGTCAATGCTAGTCATTGTCGTCTTCCGGTTCAGAAGGTAAGGTAGCCGGTAAACTTATGCATGTGGCACCACACGGATAGCAACGCACCATTAATATGTTTGGTGTCTAGGCGATCGTTTCTCTTTCCATCGGGAGAGCCATCTGCTTGTTTGCTCTCTAATGATATAAAAAAATAAAACATTTTTAATTGATTTTAAAAAAAGGCGGAAGTTCTTAATTCGTCGGAATCTTTTTTTTTATGTATGTTCTTTGATTGTTTACGACTGGACCGTTTAAAAAAATATTCTTTTGTTTACGAGTTTATACTTCCCGTTTTGGTCCAGACATACAGGAAGTCTGTTTTTGCAATTTTACTGCATTTAAATTAAAGTGTATACATTTTGGCGCTTTATCTTTTCATTACATTATTTTTATTAAAAACTAGCAAACCCGGCGAACTCCGTTTCGCCACCAGATGGCTTCACGATGGATCACGGAGCCCGAGACCTTTCCAACGAATGCAAAGCCGTAGAAATTGGTTTGTGCGTTCTGGAGTTATAGCGTCAGTAAGGAAAACCCGACTTATTTTTATATAATAGAAATAATCTTCATAAATTAATATTGTATTTTTTTAGACTTACACTGGTACAATGTTGATTGCAATAAATCCATATGAAATATTACCTATTTATACAATGGACCAAATACATTTTTATCAAGAAAGTAAGATAGGAGACATACCACCTCATATATTTGCAATAGGAAATGATTCATATCAGCAGCTATTAGAGACGTCATCCAATCAATGTGTTGTGATAAGGTAAGTAACCAGCTATTCATTACTGTGTATCTATTCACGTAACATTCAACAGATTCATAGCGTTCAGGGCTCTTACACATATAAACAAGATACATCGTCGCATCGTGCTATAAGGTACGACGCGGCATAATGTATTAGACCCCTCAATATTTCATTTCGATTGAAGTTATGTTACGTGAATAGAAACACTGTTTAGGCAACTCCGGCGACTTTGGCGTGTGCGTATGAATGAAGTGTAGCACTTACTAGTCTGTGAAAGTGTAGACTGTGATGGGATCATCAGGATCGGATAGAACATGACGTGGCCTTCTTAGTTGGTCGTCGGTGATCATAGCCGGTACATAATCGGCCACGGCTCTCACCAGAGGGTTTGGGTGTGTCGTCGCTTTTTCAAAATGGCGTATTGACGTTTCTGTTTTTGGAGTGTCGGTAATTCTAAGTCTTTGTGAAGATCTATATTAAGGATAAACCATGGGCTACCGGTAGCCATGCGCATAATACTATTTTGTACTACCTGTAGTCGGGTGTAGGAGGCGTGGGCTAGTATGGGCGAACGAATGAGTAGATACATATTCTGGCCCGAATGATAATTATAAGAATTAGTGTTCCAATGTTTGTTTTGGAATCCTCAGTCCAGTCCTCAGCCCCGGTGACATCTAAATGCAAGAGTATAAGAAGCTAAGAAATGAAGTACATTCATTAATCTCTCAAACTGATTGGCACAATTTGTTAGAGAGATTAATGGTTCTCTAATAGAAAAGGCCAAATTAGGCTTGGATATTTAGACTTGCTCAACAAGTCGATTAACTTAGAAGCCCCCTAATTTTACAAAAATATTAGATTTAAGATGTTTTTGAACTGGTATTCTCAAATAATTTGCATGTATTTTTTATTTCAGTGGCGAAAGTGGTGCCGGCAAAACTGAAAGTACAAAACTGCTTTTACAGTACCTTGCGGCAGCTAGTGGTAAACATTCTTGGATAGAGCAGCAAATCCAAGAAACAAACCCAATTCTCGAAGCTTTTGGAAATGCAAAAACAGTAAAAAATGATAACTCATCCCGATTTGGAAAATATATAAATATATATTTTAGCCGTAAAGGCGCTATTGAGGGCGGAAAAATAGACCAATACTTGTTAGAAAAATCGCGAATCGTGCGACAAAACATGGGAGAAAGAAATTATCATGTTTTTTATTCTCTAGTAAGCGGACTTTCTGCCGATGAGAAAAAGAAATTAGATCTGGGACGACCATCTGATTATGAATACCTAAACTCGGGAAATATGCTAACATGTGATGGCCGAAACGATGCTATTGAATTTTCTGACATAAGGTCTGCATTCAAAGTATTGAATTTCTCGGATACTGATGTATGGGAAATTTTCAGTCTCCTTGCTGCTATATTACACTTGGGAAATTTAAAGTTCAAATCATTTAATGTTAACAATATAGAATCTTCAGAAGTAGCAGATTCGATCAATTCAAATAGGATCGCAATGATTCTGGGTGTTAATAGAGCAAAGCTATGTGAAGCTTTAACACGTAAAACTTTCGTAGTTCAAGGAGATAAAGTTGTAACCAATATTTCAGTATCAGCAGCATTAGAAGGAAGAGACGCCTTAGTAAAATCTATATACGGTCATATATTTGAATACATAGTAGAAACAATTAATAAAACTTTATACAAGGACCAGCTTTCTAGTGGTTCTGTTGGTATATTAGACATTTTTGGTTTTGAAAATTTTAATTTTAATAGTTTTGAGCAACTTTGCATCAATTATGCAAATGAAAACTTACAACAATTTTTTGTTAAACATATTTTTAAAATAGAACAAGAACAATATGAAAAAGAAGGTATAAAATGGACAAATATTAATTACGTAGATAATCAAGAAAATCTTGATTTGATCGGACAAAAACCCATGAATTTGTTGTCGCTCATAGATGAAGAATCTAGGTTCCCTAAAGGCACGGATGTAACTCTACTCTCAAAATTAAACAGTAACCACAGTAATAAAAATAGTTACATTCCACCAAAATCGACACATGAGCACAGGTTTGGAGTCAGACATTTTGCAGGAGACGTTACGTATGAAGTAAAAGGTAATTCGAAATAATTTGTTAAATTCATATCAATAGTACATCTAAAATTTATATTAAGTTAAAACATTTCAGGTTTTCTTGACAAAAACAGGGATATGTTGACAACAGATATTAAAGAGATGATACTTGATTCGAGCAACAGATTTTTAAAAAGTTTATTTACCCTTGAATCAGTTTCACCGCACAGTGGAAGCAGAAAAGTAGTATCTTTGAGCCATCAATTTAAAACTTCTCTGGATTCACTTATGAAAACATTATACGCATGTCATCCATTTTTTATTCGATGTATTAAACCTAATGAATTAAAAAAGCCGCGGGTATGTACAAAATAATTGATACATATGTCAAGTTTGTATTATGTAATTTAAAGATCCGTTTTGTAATTTCAATTTACAGATTTTTGATCGTGCTCTGTGTGTTCGCCAATTGCGATACGCAGGTTTGATGGAGACAGCTAAAATAAGGCAAGCAGGTTATCCAATACGATACTCCTACGCGGAGTTTGTACATCGTTACAGGTTGGTAGTTCCTGGTATACCACCAGCAGAAAAGACGGACTGTAAAAATGCAACCAAAAAGATTTGTAATGAGGTATTAAAAGATGAAGAATTCCGTTTGGGTTATACAAAAGTATTTCTTAAAGATTATCATGATACGTTACTTGAGGAATTGCGACACAAAGTGCTTATAACAACAGTGATAAAAGTACAAGCAAATGTTCGAAGATTTCTTCTTCGAAAAAGATTCTTACGGTTACGTGCGGCTGCTATTATTGTGCAGAAACACTTTAGAGGTCGAGGCTTCAGAAAACGTTACTTAATAATGAGAAGAGGTTACCATCGCTTGCAAGCTGTCATTAAATCGAGAGAACTTAAAAAAACTTTCTCAAACTTAAGAAGATTCTTCATGAAATTACAAGCACGTTGTAAAGGTTACCTAACCAGAAAGTTAGTAAATGAAAAAGGTCAAATTATTAAAGCAAAATTATTAGAACTACATAAAGAAAAGGTTGAATTCGATGGCAACGAGAAACAAGCAGGAGATGAATATGAGAAAAAATATTTAGCTCTAATGAATTCAATATGGATAGTGAAAGAGGTAGCTTCGGAAAATAATACACAAAACACTGCAATAATAGATGATAGATATGTTGATGATGTGTTTGGATTTTTGAAAGATACTGCCACTCCAGCTGGCACTGTACGCGGAACTGGCTTTGGAATGGTAAATATACTAATATTCATAGATATTTAAAAATACAGTTTATACCAATTTCGAAATCTAAATATTTATTTCGTGTTAGTTCTGGGCCACCTGTAAAGAATAGTCCCTCTACTTGTCTGATAAAGGGCGCTATGGAATTTAGATGCAAATATCATTGTGACCACTTGGCGACAACTTGTCCTGTAGGATACCACCGTCGTGCTTATTATAGCCGCTGTCATGTACGCACTACAAGCAGTGAAACTTGCCATTGTCGAATTCAGGCCTAAAAAGTAAGGTAGTCAATAAACTTTACAAACATATAGCTTTACTACTCTACCACGAGGATAGCTACTAATGTTTAAAATCTTTAGAGTACGCGGTGGTCATCTTTTATTATCAAGAAAATCAACCTAATATTGCATTTTATTCAATACCTCCACGTCTGTATCCGTAGTAAGATACAGAGGTTTAACTTACCACGATTCGCCCACGTTATGCAGGTGGCCACTTACTTAACAACTAATCGGGTATATATCAAGCTATGTTTCTAAAGACACTAGAAAACTTATTCAGAACAATTTACCTGACCTACAATTTATACCTAGGACTACTTACCTACTACCGAAGCTACCACTAGACCATTAAGGCGACCAATGATACTATTTAATTCTACTACAAAACTACTTCAACTTCAATAATTCGAGTAATTAATAATCAAATAAGCTGATTTAATGCTTGCGGAGAATTAAAAATTAAAATTAGCTACCTATTTTTGGATCAGAGTAGATGAATAGATAAAAGCTAATTTTATTCTACCATCGTATTTGACAAATCAAATCTTAAGGCCTTGTGATATTTTAGAGACAGTTCGTCGAAACAGTTATATATAAAAATAGGTGTGTCGATATTTAATGAACCTGAAGTAAATTACTTTGAATCATACTGACAGGCACCAGGCTAGTGCTGTCATATTTAGAAACCCTTTTATCATGGTCCTAACTTTGTTTTTACCCGATTGCGCTAGAAAGAGTGTTATGTTTTTCGAGTGTATGTATTTTTATAAATATTTCTTTGGCACACTCTGCAGCCTAAATGGTTTAATGGATTTAAGGTTAAAAAGTAGGTATCATTAAATTCGTTATAATTGTGACAATGACATAGTCTATATAATTTTAACCCGACTGTGCTAGAATAATTATGTTGTTTTTCGTATCGGTTCGCAGTCTTGTGTTTTATTTTTATAATAATTTCTTGTTAGGTAGAGAAAGCAGACAAAAGTTATTAAAGAATAATTGACTTCGTGTGTTTATATTTTCTTTCAGGCATCAACAAATAAACCCGAAATATCAAGTGTGATACCCATACCTCAAGAAACTGAAGAAGAATCGTTTGATGAATTTAATTTCAAAAAGTTTGCAGCGACTTATTTCTTGGGTAACATTAGTCACCAATATTCCCGCAAACCACTCAAACATTCTTTACTAGACTTACCGTCGCCTATAGATAAGATCGCATCTCAGGCTCTGTGGATTACGATATTGAGGTTTACAGGAGATGTGGCTGAGCCAAAATATAGTGACGATAAAATAGACAATGTTCCAGTTATGTCGAAACTTTATGATACAATTGGAAGAGCTTTTCAAAAGACGAAGGAATTTGAGGTAAACTTATTGCAAGCAAGTTGTAACTTGCTAAATAATATTTCAAAGCTATGCCAAACAAAACGTTGAATTTAATTTAATCGCTTAATTCAATAATCATTTAGTAGTTTTTTGGTTGTGGGTTAAAAGAAACATAAGTGAAACGATAATCATCCATAACTTTTAACAATAAAACTATTATCAGGCCGGTTCCTCCGGATCGAAAGTCTATAGACTCTCAAGTACACCACGATTCGCCATTTCATGGGTTGTGATACCCATCACATAATTTTACCTACCTGATAACGATTACCTCTTATTTCTATCGATAACCAGGGCTGACAAACATCCGAGACATGGGGTTCTATTACCAGGCTCTGAGTGGCTACTGAGATTCGGATTTTCAAAAAAACTCGACAAACCTCAGTAAATTTTTACCCGACTTGGGGATGGCAGCCGGGACTTCATGACCTGATACAATTATTTGCTAAAAATTATTTTTTTGTAACAATAACTGTAGATTTAGTTTTCATTTTACTCTTAAAATTTTTGATTAATTCAATCCCATTTTAGAACCTTCTACCAAAAGATAATAGTCAAGGTAAAAGTAAACTTATTCAAAAAACTTTAAAACGACATACAAAGTTAAATGAAGATTTTATGAAGAGCTTAGTTAACGATGAATTAACAAATGAACTATATAATACTTGGTTAAACTATAGACGGAGCTCAAATCTAGAAAAGCTTCACTTTATAATTGGACATGGAATAATACGAAAAGAATTAAGGTAAAATAGCGTTCAAATAAAGTCAAGTAATTTATTTTACTCTGATTCATTAACATTTTGATATAAATTTGTTTCAGAGACGAAATCTTTTGCCAATTATGTAAACAACTGACGAATAACCCATCAAAAGCATCTTATGCTCGTGGGTGGATATTACTTTCACTATGCGTAGGCTGTTTTCCTCCATCAGAAAGATTCGTCAAATATTTGCGCGCTTTTATTAGAGAAGGTCCTCCTGGATATGCCCCGTATTGTGAAGGAAGACTAATAAGAACATTCAAAAATGGTCCACGTACTCAACCACCCAGCTGGTTAGAATTACAATCAACTAAATCTAAGAAGCCAATACTACTTACTATAACTCTTATGGACGAATCAATAAAAACAGTTCAATCAGATTCAGCAACAACTGCTGAAGAAGTTTGTCAGCAAATTTCTGACAATATTAATTTAAGCGATAGTTTTGGGTTTTCGTTATATATAACATTGTACGATAAGGTTCTGTCGCTGGGAAGTGAAGGAGAGCATATTATGGATGCAATATCTCAATGTGAGCAATTTGCTAGAGAACAAGGGACACCAGAAAAGAATGCCCCATGGAGGTTGTTCTTTAGAAAAGAAGTATTTACACCTTGGCACAATCCTGCGGATGATCCTGTCGCCACTAATTTAATATATCACCAGGTTGTAAAAGGAGTAAAGTTTGGTGAATATCGCTGTAATTCGGAAAAAGACTTAGCTATGATTGCTGCCCAGCAACATTATATAGAATATGGTCCACGTATTGATCCTAATATATTAAGAAAGGTAATAGTAAATTATATCCCTAACCAGTTTATTCAATCGAACGATGCTGCCTTAACAAAATGGGAACACTTAGTTACGAAAGCATTTGAATCATCCCCTAGTGTGCAGTCGCTGACTGACCCTTTGCAATGCAAGGAGGATATAGTTATATTTTCGAAAATAAAATGGCCTATGCTGTTTTCTAGATTCTTCGAAGTTGTGAAAATAAAAGGTGAAACCATAAATAAAGATCTTGTTATTATAGCGGTTAACTGGACTGGAATATACGTTGTTGACCAATCAGAACATATCCTACTTGAAATATCGTATCCAGAAGTGACTTATGTTGCTTATGACAATGATAAAAACTTCGACAACGTTGGCCGAATAACTATTAAGACTATACAACAAGAAGAATTTGTATTTCAAAGTGTAGATGCGAGTGAGATGAGCTCACTCATTATTTATATTATTGATGGATTGAAACGGCGTTCGGTCTACGTTATAGCCCAAATCGACTCAGATGGCTATAGTGATGCAGCATCATTCTTAAACTATAAAAAAGGAGACCTTATAACTCTGACACAAGAAAGTTCTGGAGATACTTTGATGAATGCCACATGGGGTCATGGTGTATGTAATGGCCAAGATGGTTTATTTCCAACAGAACAAGTTTACATTTTACCAACACTGTCAATTCCTCCTTCCAATATATTAGAAGTATTCAAGAAAGGCAACATCAATACCAAGAAAAGTCATTCTAACTACAGTACAATACAACGGAAAAAAATGCACACACTCGAAAACTTTGCGAGAGAATATTTTAGAGAAAATATTGATATAAATACAACTATCTCTAGACAGTCCACTTTAAGTACCGCTAGAAAGACAGTTGCTGGAGATTTATGGGTTCATACTCGCGAACCCTTGCGAAAACCACTATTAAAGAAATTGCTAGATGATGAAAAAATATGTAAATTATCAGTAGCCTCTTTTTACGCCATTCTAAAATATATGGGTGACATGCCAACTCCGAAAGTTAGATCTGTAACTGAATATACAGATGAAATATTTGGACCAGCCTTAATAGACCCTATAATGCGTGATGAAATATATTGTCAAATAATGAAACAACTTACAAATAATAAAATACAATTAAGCGAAGAAAGAGGTTGGGAATTAATGTGGCTTGCTACAGGGGTATTCGCATGTGGCCAAATATTATTAAAAGAATTGATCGAGTTTTTAAAAACTAGACCGCATCCTATAGCGAAAGATTGTTTAAAACGTGTCTTTAAAATACAAAAAGGAGGTCCGAGAATGTATTCGCCGTACGTTGTTGAGGTTGAAGCAATACAACATAGAAGTATGCAAATATATCACAAAGTATATTTTCCAGATGATACTGATGAAGCATTTGAGGTTGATTCATCAACTAAAGCCAGAGATCTATGTGAACAAATCACAGGACGGTTGAATTTGAAAAATAGTGACGGATTTAGTTTATTCGTAAAAATTATTGATAAGGTATTCTCAGTTCCAGAAACATATTACTTTTTCGACTTTATACACGAACTAGTGGAATGGATGAAACAAACACGACCAACACGTGGAGGTAAGATTCTCTTCCGAAACCTTAAGTCCCTTGTTTGACCCAATTTAAATGGGACTACACCTAAGGTATCCTTTTCCAATAAAAAGAAATCATCGAAATCGGTCCACTTTATAGTACGAAAATGTTTGAGTACTTTTTTATATATATTTAACTACCTGTTTAAATATCCGTCGCTTAGGTAAATATTCAGTAGTTCTTTATTTAATTTGACGAGTTTTTAATTTGACGATGAGAGTTAAGACAATATTTGAAGTATGCTGATAGTTTCATCTCTTTGTCTATTTGATATATTGCTTTTTTTTAAACCGGGACAATTACACGAACTGATCTAACCCCAAAGTAAGCAAATTAATTGCTTGTGTTATGGGTGTTAGTCAACGAT
>DWBA01001461.1:0-10577 GCA_018236825.1 Apodemia zela
ACTTTTTATCCCGGAAAAATAAGTCGTTCCCGCGGGATTTATCAAAAACTTTCATAATGCAGCGGGCTGCACGCTGCGGCTAGTATATTATATTTATCTGGGCCTGGTAATTTTAAGTTGTTTTGCAAGTTCAAACTTACTGTCAGAAGAGAAGGGTTGAACAGAAACACATCCAGCAAATTAATAAATAAATTATATTGTTAAATATTATTCACTGCACGCACAGTGGTATCATAACATGCTCGTTATACCGGATTATACACGAAAACGTACAAACACATGGTTACATACAAAATAAAAATATACATTTTGAGCAATACAAAAATAAAAACAGAATCACTCTATTACCTAACCTAAGTTCGCTAAATCATTACAAATCATTATAACTCTCATTTTGACAATTCAACACTGAATAAATCCAATTAGCGAGCGACTTACGCAAAATATCAAATAAATAGAAAATGTCAAATAAAATTTCAATTAAATAAAGTCAAAAAAAATGAAAATATTTATTCTTAGATACATGTCAATTAAGTAGATAATGTCAATGTAATCAAAAGTGAAATATAAAATGAAAAACATGTCATATTTACAAAAAATGATAATTTATTACATGGCTATAAGCTTGACATTACCAGTAAAATGCGCAAGTGACTGGCTAATTAGATTCACTTCATTTAGACTGTCAACTTAAATGTTGCATTGAAAACAGGAATGTGAATTTGGCATTTATTTCATACAGATTTCATAGGCATTTTTTTCTATTATTTTTTTATCGACACTAAAGACCTGCCTTGTGCATAATATCTTTCACTCACTGGGCGGTATCCACGTTTTATTACAATATTCAACATTGAATATTGAACTCTGGGTTTACAAATTTAAAATAACATAAATAACTTTGGTCTTTTTGTTTCATCATTGTTGATAACAAAATATTTTTACAATAATTATCACAATTTACAACTAAAATAAGTTTTTTGTGATAATTATCGATTTATTATTATCATCATCATTATTGATATAACATAAAATATATTACTACTTTACTAGTACTTTTTTCCGCCCTCTTGTCGACTAGTCAGCGGTCTGCGGTAGCCTTTAGATATTAAATTAATTATGCGTCTATATTTGCATACATTGCTTGTGACAATATACTAGATATTTATATTTGTTCGATGAAATTAATAATATTTTTTTTTAATTTCCAGCAAGATAATGTGTGTGTTCAGATAAACTATAACCTCAGAAAAGTGACTTAGATAGAATTCTGACGCTTAGAATTTGACACTTAAAGATAGAAGCTCAGAATAAAATATTGTTAACTCTATCTTTCTCAAATTTCTGAGGTTAGATTTTGGCTGAACACACTCATTGTTTTGTAAGTGCATTTTTTGGATACGCCCAAGCCTCAATTTTCCCAATAGCCGTCAATTTATACAAAGGAAGACTTAGTCTGTCGTGCAATATAAAACCACAAAAGCGATAATGTACTTATCATCGTTCCACGACTACTAATCAAGTCGTGTTTGTCTATGTCACGTAACATTCCTAAAATCTATATTACGTGAGTATCCCCTCAAAACTATAATTACAATATTGAGTATAAAATGTTTTAAATACATCAAAAAGACCTAGTAACTTACGATTCCGTTTCCTTGAGATATGACATCGGAATTTTAATGGCGCGAATTATGGAGAAAATCCACAACTAGGCCAGGTGTTACACTGACGTTTGCATTAAGGTAAAATGTGTATTAAGCTAAATACGGGAATCAAATAGAAAAAAATTATATGGCAATTAACTAGGAAAATTTTACTATATAAAGAATTTAAGGTATAAAGTCAAATAAATTTTTCATACTCATCTGCAACTATTACATCTAGTGTCAAGGTAAGTGAATCTAAACGTATGGAAGTTCCTCGAATATTTAGGTCCATCATGAACCTTCGACATTTAGCAATATTGGAACAGAGTACGCATCTATCATGTTGAATTTGGTCTACTAAAATCGGTATTACTTTAGGCATTTATATAGTCAGTGTGGACCCGGCCAAATTGGCAAATTCTTCAAGACTCACGCGCAGGCTCTCGTGACTAGTATAGAATTGACGTTGCTTAGGATTGGGGATGCAAAACTCATCGGAATCACGAGTCACATCTCAAATGTATCACATATAATTATAGTGTGCCTTTACTCATTACTGACAAATCTCTAATGCGACTTGGCGTTGTTTGTAATACGTAACTAATTCTGTCTAACTCTCTGCGACTTAGATCGCAGAGAGTCTTGAATTATTATAAATTTTTAAAATGCCTGATCAGTCTAGTTTCTTGCATTTTGTTAGAACAGTCCCTTTTCCTGTGTAGTTTCCTCACATTTATATTTCGCGTTTCTTCAAATTCGAAACTTGAACGTTCATCAACTGGTGAAATCAGCACTATTCACTCGTTAGAGATTTCGGGGGACCAACAACTTTACATGCTTCTTAAAGGAATTGAGGTGGGCTAAACTTCATGAAACCCCGGGCTGCTAGTGAAATTCTTATGACATAACACTGCCTGGCCCGGGAATCAGCCTTAAGACCTCGTGATCTGTGCCAAACAAGCTAGATTCACTGGACGAACAAGGCAGTTACAATATAAAATGTTTTTATTGCCAGCATTTATTAGAGATAGGCCAATAATTTTATTAACATCAAGGACGCTTTCCAACATTACAAAAGATGTTTGAAAAGCAACCGTTTTCAAAGGTGAACGATGGAACAGCGCGCGACGTTAACGGAAAACATCCCCAAACATACCTTACACCTACAATCGCGTACAAAATCACTAATCGGTGCACTAAAATGCATGGAAATAATATTTATAGAAAAATAACTTGTCCCACTTCTGTTTAATACTATGGAGTGTGTGATTTAAGGATTCTGGACATACCATTTGGTAATAATAGCCACAGCTAACGTAAATAATATCTGAAAGTAGTGTATGCTTCATTTTCGTACACATTTGGAACGCCCAGTATTTTTGGTATTTATTATCAACATTTAGTTCTATTAAAATACATACAGTTTGTAGATTATACAAAGAAGTTTCATTTATTATTATTTACTATGACAGTTTTAACTTTCATCGATTATGAAGCCCTCGACAGTTTTTGCGTATCCCGCGAGAATCGTGAAATACTCCGGGATAGTGTTAAAGCCTAAAGTAGGCTACCTGTATATCAAATTTAATCAGCTATTTCAGCGTGAAGAAGTAACAAACATAAATTTGTTATGACGTATCGAAAAGAACTATGTATTTAATGGGACGTCCTTGAGAGTTAATATAAACATACATTAACAGTCATCGTCTCACCTCGCCGTTTTTGTTATTGTGGCGTCAAAAACGTCAGCAAACAAATAGAAAACGAAAAATATAATCGTTTTTCAACAATTCGTGCAGGTACAGTGTTAAATTGGGACGCGTCTCGAAGAAATGAAGTCAAACACAACCAAATATACTTAGACACAGCAAAAAATACTGGAAGTTTAAGTCAATGTGATTCTTAGTTATACGTGTATATCAATAAAAAAGAACCTAAATAATACGCAAGAGCCACCATCAAAAAATCTCATTAGATTGGCATTAAAATTACAGAAATAATTATTTACAGTCCACCCCAAAAGCACAAACAGAATTAATTCTCCAAAACTTTTCCTTAATTATAATTAACTTATTCAATAGCGTACAACAGTAGTGATATAGTCCGTTATATATTTTACATTAAATTGTTTTATAAATACAATTTTGATTTTATTTTCTATGTCTAGATACTTTTGCAGTCGACTGTAGCGCTTACAATAGGATTTAATATGGATTAAAAATAATATAATCAAGAATTTGCTATAGAAAATATCTATACATAATCTTATATTTATATACACTGAACATAAATCTTTTACAATTTTGAGGGCCAAGCACTAATATCTATCGGAATGCAATAGTAAACGGCAACCTTAATTGTTAAATTAACTATATGTAGAAACGACATTTTACGATTTTTATTGAATTGGGTGAAAATGAGGGTAATCTTATATTAGTAAACATGTAGCTATAGTAGCACCATAAAAATATTTTTTATTTACATGGGGGTTTTTCGTCGAAGCAAATTGACCCTAATAGTATTAACCATAAGGTTAAAAATTATGACAGCTGAAGCTGTACAATAATGCTTGTTGTATAATTTAATCGTCGTAAGTTATTTTTATTGTACTACTATAGCATATAAGAATTTGTGCTTTTTTGTTAAATAAACCGAATTGATGAGATAATCTACGTTACTGAATTCTTGGGTGGCGAGTCACTAAATCCAAAAAAAATCTAAATTACCAGGACATCGCGCTTAAGTCAGAATTTTCATTTTCCAGACAACGTGATTTGATTGAATGACAAGATAGGTGGAGATATCCCGAGTGGGCTTGTCCCGTGCTGCGGTTGCCATAAACTAGTGTCCCCGGAAAGGCATCGGCGTGGTCCCGCGCGAGGGCGAGTGATGTCGGCGCTGACTAGCGTCACTGCAGCGGAACGCGCTGAGATTCACGTCCGGGACGCAAGTTTAAACTTAACCAATACTTAACACTATTGTTGCCAAAACCTTACGAAACTTGTCACAAAACTTGGTTATTACATTAGGTTATTGAATTTCGGCATTGTAGAACTATGGTACCAAGTGTACCAACCCGTATGGGCATGATTTCTTTAAAATTAAGAAAAATAACAGCCAAAGGAAAACAATATTTAGGATGGGGGTACACAGAAAAACTTCGTGTTGTCAAACACATTTAGCTCCCGAGTATTGCAGGAAATATATTCGAAAGATACATGACCAAACAATGTTTTATATTCTGTGTATAGTTTAAAAACATTCTACACTGAATAAATATTTGAGTCTATTCCGTTTATGCAATATGCATATTTATTGGTATGCAATTAATTATACTCTGTGAATATGGAACATATATCTCGGATGCCCACTTCAAGACAGGTATCCGCTTATCGCAACAAATTAACACTAGCCATTTCCCGACAGTAAAAATGCGACAAGGAGGATCCCCTTACCACCCATCTCTCCAAACGGCAAAACCAGTGAATCCTAGTAAGCCGGAACAGTCCGCGGGACATCACACTCATTTTTAAATGATGAATACATACTTGAAATTTCGTAAGTGGCGTCCTCTTGGTGAGTCTAACAAACTTTATATCTACGACTATTTCGAAAGTGTTTTTTTTTTAAATATATAAATTAAATATATAAATTTTATTGTAGGTCCTTGGTCGACATTTAAACTTGCGTCACTCTTCACACCGGGATCAACAATTCGTTGTTAAAATACTACAATATAATTTATCTAAATCTAGGGTGTTAAAAAATTGTCTAAAAAGTTACAAAAAAATGTCTTACTCACTTTCAACATACCAACTTGTTACAAAACACGCGCTCAAGGGGCGTCAGTGTTAATTCAGTCCCCACGACACACCCCCATTCCCTGAGTGACATACATTAACTTAGATGGCCAAACATCACATATTGATAAATATATACACCCCTCGTACGTAAACTCATTAAACGTACTGTCCAATTTACTGTTTTGTGTACTATGCGAATGTAGCTTAAAAAGTTTACTTGTTGATTATACCATATTATACACACCAATAAATATTAACTAAATATAGACTCGACAACTGAAAACGAAACGTCAAAACTTTATGACGTCAGTTTGACAAAGTGCAACCATCGAGACTGGCTTTCTGAATTCTATCATCAACTATTTATTTCAGCCATGGCACGCTATAAAATCTAAACAAGGTTACTTTTAAAGGTCCTTCCAAATTTAAAATTAGGAACTAAACATTAAATTGAAAGTGCGTTTTAATTATTTTTGTAAAAAAATTACAAGATGATATAAAAATATTCGTTTAAAAAATCCCAAAAACACATCCGCATGCATACAGAGTCGTGTGCTGATTATTATAAGCACTCGGTCACTGACCTCGGTAATGGCAGTACAGCTGACAGCCGTGTGTCATTTACCTATAAGTACATTTTCCCACGTTGTAGACGAAATGGCGCGCAGGAGACAACCGATATCTCATCAGCTGAATTTTGTGTAGTTTAAATTATATCCACGCGTTATTTTTGTGTCGGATGAAAATGAAATTTCGTATTTTTACATTTATTTTTATTTTATAAATTAAACATATTATCGACTCTATTTAAAAAGTAAACCTGTATAATCCCAGTGGTGTTCATTGTATACATAAAATATACTTGTGCACCACACGTTCCAAAAAATCCTCTGTCGTTCCAAATAATACCTAGTTGTACAATCAATTGGGAATAATTAAAAATTATGATGACTTAAGCAAAATACTTTCGTAGATAGTTGGTATAACCTGACAAAAAATAATCACATTCGGTAATCACATGTCTCAAAACAGATTAAACTTCAATAGCTCATATTTTACAAGTACATTTTCAGATATATCAGTTATGGAAGACTTGTTGAAATCAGAAATAATTTTGTGAATTAAACTTTTTACAAGTTATTTTAACGCGTTAACATATTTTTTACCGCATCGGAAACGCGGCATTGCTACATTCGCATAGTATAATTGTCACTGGACAGCAGTAAAATAACTTACTGTATAATACAACCAAAAATAATTCGACCAACTTTATGTGAAAATTGTATATAAGTTATAGTTGCCCGAATTATACATGTTATTATACAAACTCGTAATATATTACTAGCGTAAAGCATTAAATAGTGATAAAGTGATCGTGCACTATGCTGGCCACTATTTAAAAACAAATTGCAAAAAAGTGAGATCGTTAAATATGTACAAAACCTAGTCAAATATTAAATTGTTATGAAAAAAAAACAAGAGTTTTAATGTTCTTTAGTGTAACTGCCATTTCCCTCCCAAGATAATACACTTGATAAAAATATGGTAACAATTGCTTCAAAAGAAAAATGAAGAAGCATATTCTTTGGAAACATATTTTTCAAATGTATTTTGTAGGTACTGGTTAAACACCCCAAAGGAAAATATCAAGAGGCATACATTCTCATATCTACACTTCTACATACTGACCATACATTCTTTACATAAATATAGTCAACCGTTTCAAGTTTTATACTGAGGAATCGATGTAACTGTGTTATGTATATCCCTTTTTTAAATTGATTTACTAAAAACAAGAATAATATACCCAGATATTAAAATTATCAAAAATAAAGTTTCATAAGTTCGACCAGAAACATGCACTACCACTTATAGGACGCTATCATAAAGCTGAATACTCATTATCAACTGCTTTACAAATTAGCTGCAGTGAGTATACAGCGTACATAACCATCTCGATACGTCATCAAAATGGTTGATCTATAAAAATTTAATTACACTACTACTTAATGATAGCTTATATAAATCGGTCTTAAATATAGAGAATGCAAAAGCCGTTTTTTGGTTTTTATTTATATTAAACGTTGTTTCAACGTCATATCTACTAAACATACAATAATTGTGATAGGGTATAATGTACCCCGGGGTAATATGCAAAAGTGTACCACCTCAAGTGGCCATCCCTAAATCCCTAATCCCTAAATTACGTCACACAAATTTTATGGTTTTCTGTCCCCTCCCTCGTCCTTGTCACAAGTGATCACACTAGGGCAACCCCCTCCCTCATTGGTGTGAAGTCACATATTTTTCAATTTTACAGCAGTAATTAAAGCATATATAAATATAGATCGAGTTAGTAATAATTTTAAGTTTTTGATTTAAATAATAAAGTTCGCGTTTCAGTATTTTACATTTTAATATGTGACGTCACAAAAATTTTGTCCCCTCTGCCCCTTTGTCACACAATGTCACATTTCATTGAACCCTTCCCACCTCTTAACGTGTGACATAACTTATGGATGGCCTCTTTCTCAAAGCGTGTGTTGGATTCGTTGTCCTGACTATCGGACAGATACACGATTTTATCTGGCGCTTACATATCTGATTGTATTATAGGTAATTACTCGTGTTGAAGGAATAGTGAGGGATAAGCCACATTTTAATATTTATTGACATAATTTTGGGAATTAATTTAAGATATTCTACTATTATGTTGGTAATGGTGTCATTATTTTATTATTTTTTTGCCTTTCAACACCACGCCACAAGTTTCATTTAAAATGTTAAGTCCCCACATAGTCAATCAAAAAATTTATAATATACTTTGTCATCTGTCATCATTGTTACGTATTAACTAGAGGATTTGATAAAATAAATAGTCGAAGCGGGGACCGTTAAAAAGGGTGGTTATCCGGAAAAAGAATTATTTGTCTAATGTCCAAAAAGCAATTAAGTTCATTTTAAATTATGTATTTAGGAAGATTTTAGGTCGGAGTAACGATTTATTTAATTAGCACTTGAGGCTAGTCGCTATTAAATATTAAGATGTTAAACTCTCTCATAATTTAATTAAAATAAAAATCCGAGATGGCGTTTTAGAGAAATTAAAAAAAAAACGTCGTACTTTTCGTAGTATATTTTTTCGGTTAAATAACATTAAAATTTGGGCTTGACGCCTTAAGGTGGGTCTACATCACACGCATGTGGGCGGACATGGTTCCATGACCGTACCAACAACGAACGAAAGCGGACATTTATCGAGCGAACGAATATCATAAAATATTTTTACGATGCCAAACCATGAAAAGTTACAAAGAAACAGAAGAGAAAAGAAAGAAAAGAAAATATGACTGAATATTGTAGTGAGCAAGCGTTGTAACGATATCACGTAGGCCATTTCAACGCAATGTCACAAGTGTGGATCCACCTTAAATTGAGATCACTTTGTTATTCTTGTAGTCGGAGGTTCATCATTATTTCTCGTACAATAAAATAATTTTTATTCCGACGTAACAATGTTTGACATATTATATGCACAGTATAGCGCACATTCGTCTCTTTGAAATCTTTGCTTAAATCAAATCGCAGTTTTTACCAAAAATTTACTGAAAATCAAATCGCAATTTGCGATTTTGATGCAGTGGGTATCAATGAAAGTGGTGTGGAGTGGTGATGTGGAGTGGTGGTGTGGAGTGGTGGGGGTGGGTGTTACCGCTCAGCAGTGGTGCGGCGCGCGCGGCAGCGGGCGCACGAGGTAGAGCTTCTCCCCCTGCTTGTTGGTGTAGATGGGCGCGCGCTGGTAGTGCGCCACGAGCTGGTCCAGCGCGGGGAACTTGCGCTGCCCGATGCAGTACAGCCCGCCCTCCACGTGCACGCGGAAGTGCTTGTTGCGCCCCGGGGCCTTCAGCGACACGCTGAAGTCGCCCACCTGCACGCACACACTCACGAGATAAACTCAACCTCAACTCATTTCACTCCATAATACTTAACTCTTCATGAAAAATAAAAAGTGTCATAAATGCAAATGTGTGGGATCCATTACCAAACCGTCTAATAATTATATTAAAATAGACAACTTGGGGATTACTTCCTTAAAAATAATATCGTCCAAATATTAACCCTCGCGTTCACGACATTCATTTAGTCGGCCAGTAAAATTCCTAATGGCTTGGCCGGCAGACCGTGACAACTGTCATTTCGTGACGAATATTTTCATTCAAATGCACCGGGCAAGGTGGTAACCTTTAAATTTGAGGCAACCCCATAAGAAAAAATCCAGAGGTGTTACATCAGGATTGCATCAGTAGCTTTAGGTCTTATGCAAAATACGGCGTTATTATATACTGAGCACATTTTAAGCACTAGCTCACTTACGCAGGTTAGAATCGTCACGAACAAACTAACAAACGTTAAATTAACTACGTTTTCTTCCGTTCTTGATGAACTCAGTTAGCCAGATTTTAGTATATCTAGTATTGTACCAGTCTTTTTTTTTTATATTACCCATTTTCAAATAAGAAATATCCTTGACGCATCATTAAAGTGACAAAAACTCGAATAATGAAGAATATTTCTACACGCCACAGTCCGTTCTCTAGAAACGCTCTAGCGTCAGTTTCTCAAAAGCCAGGTTAACATTCGACCCGATTTACTATAAACTTACCAAACGTAAGCTTTAGTGACACCTTGTATAACTACCATCGCCTAACTCATTGCTGCGATCATTGGTCAGTAATGTAGATAGTGGTAAGGACTGATGATGCTAATGTGACTGAAATAGATACTTTAGACTTACCAACCCCGAGTGAGATGTAACAGAATATAGTAACTACTATTGAAAGATTGACCAATCGTTCGTATTTTATGGAATGCATGACAAGAAGGTGGCTACACTATTTTTTCAAGTGGCCCGGCCCAACACGGGGTGAAAAGCACTGCCTCAAGGTGGCAGTTAAGACAATTTTCAATTAAGAATTAATAAAATATTAAGTACTAAAGGGATTCGACCACATTGTATGGACTGTTGGGCTCCATGTGACCATTAACTAAGTTGCTTATTGACTGGTATTTCATATGCTTGATATGTAAACAAAATTATTTATAATAAAAAAATAGCAGGAAAATG
>DWBA01001462.1:0-10576 GCA_018236825.1 Apodemia zela
GGTGTCTATAGGCGATGGTTGACTCTTTCCATCAGGAGACCCATCTGCTTGTTTGCTATCTTATGATATAAAAAAAGTAAAAGACACCATGTATAATATGTGCCACAAGATGTTCACATACACTTTTAAGTGCACTTTATCATTATCTTTACATAGCATAAATATAAATTCGCTTTCGCTGTATGTTCTTTTAAACTCTCGCTCAGATCTTTTAATCTACGCGACAGATTTTAATGCAGTTTTTATCAATAAACAGAGTTGACATGAGAAAGGTTTATATGTATAAAACATGCATATTATAATCAATGAGAAGCCGGGGCGGGCGGATCGCTATTTATTTTATTTTTATTTAACAATTAGTTTATTTCTAGTTAACAATTAGTTTAATCGAACAATTAGTTTAGTGAAATCGAATTAGTTAAAACGATGAACATTAGCACTGTCTTTGCGATCCATTTGATAATATTATGGTTGTTTTTTAAATCATAAATTTGCCATCCACAAGTAGATGGCTCTCTCGATGGTAAGAGGCAAGCATCGTATAGACACCAAAGATGTGGGGCCAATCGAGTATTAAGCACTAAAAAGGGTCAGGGGATCTTTGCTTTGCTTATTTTTGATGACATATTTTTTTACATTTTCGGGTTTTCTACAGAATTTTGTAGATTTTGATTTGAACACATATCACAACCTTGCTTGTCTTTGCTGGAAAGTGAAACGTATTCTAAGGGATTCCTCAAATATGAATTTGCTTACTGAGCAAAACAAAAAAAAAGTAGTAATGGATGCGTATGGACCGAGAACTACTTTGACTACCTATATACCAAAATTTAAAAGAAAAAAAAACAAATGAACGTGTTAATCGTTGATATAAGTATCTTCTCGCCCATATCCCCGAAGAGGTAGGCAGAGGTACAAAACCAATGCACCCACGATTAGCCGAAGATACTTGGTCCCACAATGTGATGGGTGGCTAGCCTATGGCCAACCGGGCACTTTTCCAATCCCGGGCAACACTGTTTTTTTTTAAATCAGAAAACTGAAAAAACACATTTTTTTAAATTGCCCGAATCCGGGAATCGAACCCAGGACCTCGCGTGATCAACTCCGACACCGGACCACTAGACCACAGAGGTGACTTATTAATAATTGATATACTAGGTTTATATTAATTGATCTTGAAAAACTACTAGTAAATATTACGTGTATAAGTGTCTTAGCACTTAGCCGTGCTACGGAAAGCTTAACAAAGAAAATTTGTTTGACACTTGTAAACTTTTTTACAGCCGCGAAAATTACTTTCAACTAAATTGGCATTTGAAGCTCTTGGTGCAAGACGACGTTCTTTAAATATAAAATACATATTTAGTTATAGTAGTGTGTAATAGTAGTATTTTTTAACTTCCCGCTACGTTAGTAGTAGTAAGTATAGAGATTGGTTCGGACTCCTTTGAAGAATAGACCAACTGCCGTTGTGCCAGGCAGGTTGTAAGAGGCGACCGATTGGCTATACGTGTCACTACCATCGTGACTACTAGGTGGCAGAGTTTTGCAACGTCTTTCCCGGATATTAGGTACCACCGTCTTAACTATTCCTGCCGCAATTGCGTCTATGCTTGTCATTACCGTTTTCCGATTTGGTGGGTAAGGTAGCCGGTAGACTTGTGGCACTGCCATCCCGGATTGTAATGCAAAATTTACATCTTTGGTGTCTAAAGGTGATAGTTTTTCTTTCCACTAGGGGAACCACCTGCTTGTTTGCTATCTTGTGGTATAAAAAAATAAAATAAAAATAATACCTACCTACAAGTATTTGTGAATTAAAAGGTAATAAAAGGTATAAACACTTAACTCGAAACATCTACCTGATTAAATAAACAGAATATTCAAACACTCGTAGTATTAATTCAGAACCCGTAATTTTGACATAATTTCCAACAAAACTAAGTTGGTGTACATTTCAGCAAAAGAGGCTAATATTACGCCGTTGATGCAAATGTTTTGAAGACTTATTAAGAAGTTCCCACACATAGTCAGTCTGTAATCATTCTTGTCAACTCAGTGCTAAGACACGCAAGCTTTAACGTGGTGGGAATTAAAAGGCCTGAAGAAAAGCTTTATACAGGTATAGATCTTAGGTTTTAAAGCGTTAGAGCTAAAATTGCTTGAAATTATGAAACCGCGTAAGCCTATTTGTAATTTAGGCATCATATAACTCCTCTGTAGTAGTCAGGAGCCACAACATGGTAATAATTTGATCAGGCGCTCGGTACGCGAAACTTTATGCCAATTGAAAAGTTTTACTGCACTGAAATATGTTGTAACAACCGGTTTGAGTGACGTTGACTCGTTGCTCTTTTTAGATACATTTTAATTGAAACTTGTTTCATGTTTTATTTGATCAAGTTATTAACTGTCAAAAACGTGATAAACGTTGTTATGAAAAGGTTGTAAATTTATAAAGACGCCTTTCATAATTTAATTGCAATTTATTGTAAAAGCTACTTAAGCCGTTAGTACATTATTACGCAGCGCGTAAAGTTGTGTGGGGACGTTTTTGTTGTTATACCTACTAGTTTTTTTGTATATATTGTATTATTTACAGTATTACGTACCTACTGAAAACGCCTCGTCACGCAGCACTGTAGCTTCATTTTTCCCGCAACGCCACATCGAGTGTGACAGCCTCATGAGACTTCTGAAGGAAAGATAGCTATCTGCTTGTTTGCTATTTATTCAGTATCTTCACGCACGTATCCCTGAAGAAGTAGGCAGAAGTACCACTAGTGCACTCACGATTAGCCGAAGGTAGCGATAGGTGGCAAGTGTGTCGTCAACCGAGCACTTATCCAATCCCAGGCAACGGACATCTACCATCGTGACCCCTAGGTGGTCGATTTCAGTGACGTCTTACCCGGTTTTACCTGTTCCAGTCGCAATTGCGTCAATGTTTATCACTATTATGTTCCGGTTTGGATGGTAAAGTATCCTGTAAACTGTGTAGGTATGTATGATATCGCATTACCATTCCGATCCTCGGGTAGCAACGATTCGTCAATATATTTGATATCTATAAACGATGGTTATCTCTTTTAACCAGGGGTTTAATCTACTTGTTTGTTATACAATGATATAAAATATTTAAAAATCTGTGTAAATCCTTATATTTTATGTATATTATATGAAGCTTACATCCCACAAATTACATTTTAAAATAAATTAAACATTACTCTGAAAACAAACTACCAAGTAATTATACTAATAACATCATAACTTACAGTTACTACAAATTGTAAGACAATTTACACTATCTCGTATATATCAGCAACACTATCGCTAAATTCTCGCCCCTCGACCCACTATAAAGCATTTACTGCAGTGTATCTTCATTTAGTACCCTCGAAACCTGCATACAACAGCCACATACACGGCTTTATTACACAACCAATCCTGTAGGTATCTAGCGAGTGTTACGAATAATAATACCAGCACGCTCTCAGTACTGAGGTGCTGAACGCGAAACTTCCTCTAAGTAAAGGGAATTGCCTTAACTTCGCTGAGAGAGCCCTTCGCTTGCAGGTTGTTACCTAACAAGATTATTTCCAACAACTAGTCTTGTTTGAACTATTAACAGTTCTGAAATTCAACGATCCAATGCATTTCAAGACGAGTTTAAACCACTGTAACTTTACTTAATGCATTGCATTTTACATGTACTCGTATTATACATACGATATGTACATAATATGTTATAAATTATTATAAGTAAAGTTGCGTGTAAAGAAACACGTTATTTTATATTTAATTTTTAATGTTAATGTTTAAAAACAAAAAATTTAGAGAATAAATGTACACTAGAAAATGTTGTATATGTAACTAGATATTTATTTCAGCTAATTCAATTAAAAAGCAAAGAAATTATTGAAAATACATGGTAAAATAAACAAAACTTATTTTATTATATACTATATTAGATCGATTCGTGTAATTTGTCTAGTGATATTTATTTATTAAGGTTAAACTAATACGTACGAGTATACTTACATATACAATATACATATATACTTATACATACATTCATACATACATGCATATTATTGCATGTACATAAAGTAAATAAAAGTAATTAAATTGAGAAAAACAAAAACATACACAGAGAACAAAAGTTACAAACGAATTTGCTTAAAAAGTTACAAGAAATTTTTTATAGAAAATTTTGAAAATGCAAACCAATATTACTTCACTCTCAATCTTTTCAAAAATTAAATATACAAAACCAACTAGCTGACTGTTCTTCCTTGTAGTTTGCAAACTGTAGAGTAAATCTGTTTCTTAACTCTTTTGTTAAAAATATTTCAAAAGTCGTTAGTGGTTTAAAAAATATTTTACTAGAGAATATATTATATTTAAAGAAAGTTTGAACAGCTCCACGAAAATATTAGTTTTGCTTGTTAAAGTTGAAGCTTAAACACGAGTTTCTTTGTAGTGATTTATGTCCGACTAAAACATTAATTTAGTAACCGGAAACTGTAAGTAAATGTTTCTATTATGTTAAATGTATACAATCATATTCGTGCTGTACGAAATATGCAGATTTTTTTGCACTCACTCCGGTGGCTAAATTTAGATATTATCTATGTTATATTTATACTTGAAGTGAAAACTTTGTACCCATTTCTACGACAATTACGAAAACGGAAATGAAATGTATGAAATTTACCACATTGTCAAGTATATGATTCCCGACAGGGTTAGGCATTTGTGTAATGAGAATAAATGCTTGTATTTCTAGGATAAGGTGTGTATTAAATATATTATAAGTATTAATACTGATTTTTTTATATTATAAGATAGCAAACAAGCAGATGGGTCTCCTGATGGAAAGAGTCAACTATCGCCTATAGACAACAAAGATGTTAATGGTGCGATGCTATCTTGTAGCGAGGTCTTAATTTTTACCGGTTTACCGGCTACCTCACCCTCCACACCCCAGTGACAAGCACTGACGCTATTCTGGCAGGAATAACTAAGGCGGTAGTACCAGACCCGGGCGAGACAATGCTGAACTCTATCACCTAGTAGTCACGATGGTAGTAACTCACATAGCCAAGTCACATTTTACGACATGCCTGGCAAAACGGCAGTTGGTCCATTCTTCAAAAGGGGTTTTGGGTCAACGCGAGAAAATACGGAGCGAATCACCACCCATCACACATACCACTAAACTGATGAGACTTGATGAATCGGAGCGTTCGGTGCACTCTTTTTACCACTTTAGAAAATTTGCTTGATGTTATTTTTCATTTTTAAAATCTCAAAATATAATTCTAGAACAGACGAGTAAAAATAAAACGATTGAACAAAAATCTAAAGTCCTTTGACTGTGGCATTTCCTCTCTCCTGTAATAGCTTACAACTTATTTCCTTTCAGACAAAATGTTTCACGTCAGGAGAAATAGTTTCCCAAAGATTTCCGAGGAAATTCCTAACGAGATTGACTGAAGTCACACCAACTCACCAACTACTGAACTTGTTTGAGGGGAGATTGGTCAGCGAATGTTGTAATTGACTTGGTATTTCCGATTTGTAATGGCTTTCACTCACCGCTACAAACAACTTTTTTAATATGATTTCTTATAGTCGTAGAGATGATGTTATTGTTTCATCCGGTAATATATTAATCACCAATAGTTTAGAATACTTCGATGGTTTGATTTTTGGACTGTTCAATTTTGTATCGTAAATTAATTCCAAAATAGATAGAACATTGTTTTATAGCTAGAAATAAAAGTATTATAGCACCTTAAAGTCAAATAATGGCAACCACATCGCAATAAAAAAGGCAACCATTGCTATGACATATAGTATGTCGGTAGTTATTGCAAATAGAACTAGTTTTTTAGTAGTAGTAAACAATATTTTTACAGTTGTTTCATGAACTACTGTAAATACTTACATTTGACTACTGAATGGATCACTGATCACAGTGATTTTCTTAAGTGAAAAGTGAAAAAAGTGGAAGGGACAAAACTTAAGGGCTGGCATGATTGTCACGCTAGTGATGAGAGTTGCTTCCAAACGTCTCGTGACAGTATAAATTTAGCCGTGTGACATGCGAAAAACATTGCCACTCCTGTATAGGAATAAATAGTCACCAAAAGAAGTGACCCCAGAACACTGCTTAAATAGTCTGTCAAAGACTAGAATATTAGTAAATTAGTTTACATGTTGTGCTGTTTAAAGTATCAAAGCGTAGGTGATGGAATGGTATGCTAAGAATAGTGGCAGAGTAGGGTAAGAAGAAAAGGAGAAGCAGAAGTAGGGAGTGGAAACCGAAAATTTCTAAATTTTCAGTTATTTACTTCTGTCGGCAGTGCTTACTATTAATTGCTTATTTATATAATTACATATTAAAAAGATAATATTTACCCATAGACTACCATATGTTAATGGTGCATTGGTCAAAAATTTAGAGAATAAATTATAGGTTTACGCGAGCAAAAGTTAGTTTGCAAGTAACAGTTAGTTTGTAAAAATACTTTCTATTTCTTATTTATCAGTAGTAAGTATTTTATACAAAATTTAACTTGTTGCTAAAATAGTACGAAAATTGGTAGAGAGCTCTTGATGTAGAGTCTGAGCAGAAAACTATTGGAAATGTGTTTAGGGCCTCTTCGTAAATGTAGAAACGTCATTGATTTAGTGAGACGTGAAGCATACCTTTTATATATTTGTTTAGATTCTAGTGTTGCCTTTGTAGTTTAGCGGTTCTGTTTCCAGTATGGACATCATGCAGTTCTGAGTTTGTATATAGGCAATATATATGGATAACTAGCTGCTGCGCGCAGCCCGCTGCATTATAAAAGTTTTTGGTTTATCCCGCGGGAACGACTTTTTTTCGGGATAAAAAGTAGCTGTTCCATGTGCTATTCCAGGTCATCACCTACCCGTGTACCAAATTTCATGCAAATCCGTTCAGTGGGTTTGGCGTGATTGATTAACAAACATCCATCCATCCATACATACATCCAAACATCCAAACTTTCGCATTTATAATATTAATATAGATAATATAGATATAGATTAAAAAAAAATTAGTTCTCTTTACTCGTCTGTGCTTGAAACGTAGTGATTATATTATTCTATTCACATTAACTACAAAGATCTATTTACGTATAACGATCACAATGACAGCGGTTTGTTTACGTTATGGGCTGATGGGGGCTCCTTCTGCGCCGAGTTTTGCGTAAAACCTCCTATTTTCTTCCGCACTCGTAACGTACTGCACGGTTGTAGCTTAAACCGGTTTACTTAGGTTTATGAAGCGCTCTCAAGTTGCAGAACTCTACCACTTGGTAGTCACGATGGTAGTGACACTTATAGCCAATCGTGTGGCTTTTACGAACGACTTGATAGAATGGTACATGGTATATTCTTCAAAGGGAGCCAGGACTAATAAGTCAAAACAAAGGAGGCCCGGACCAACACGGAGACAGTTATGTGAATAAATATTTGAGACACTTTATTCGGTTATGAAATATATGGACCTCTGCTACATGCTACATAATCAGGGTTAGTGATATTGGCGTCAAGCACGGCTTCTTGTTAGCGTGTCGCGATCGTGCGCTGGCGGTGATTGGACAAAATAAGACCACACATATATTTGTGCTCTTATTTCACTTTTAAGGTAGCGTTTTTAAATCTGGTTATTTTTAATCGAAGTTAATTGTTTGTGTATAGTATTGTAATGTATATAGCCAAACATATCAATAACATCGTGACTACCAGGGAGTAAATTTCAATAACGTCTCGTCTGGGTTTGCTACCTCTATCTTAGCTATTCCTACCGCACTGGGGTTTGAAGTGTGAAACTAACGCATGTGCGATTTAAACCCGCAACATTGATGGCAATGTACCTTTAACATCTTTGACGTCTATAGGCGACGGTCGTCTCTTTCCATTAGTAGTAGCCAGCAGCATCCCCTGATGAGAACAATCCCTTGCTTGCTATCCTATGATATCAAAAATGTCCTCTTTTCAGGCCGTCATTGTATAGTGAAAGTGTTAATCTCTGAATCGTGTAGTGGTAAGAATAACCGGCTATAAATATACATTTGCAGGCGGCACGCAGTAACACTTTACATCAGAATGAAGGTTATGAGTTAAAAAACCCTGAATCGTAATGAGTGGTGAGATAGACATTCCGTGAGTCTGCGTCCGAAATAAAACTATTTGCTAATGTAGTGATGAACAAGTTATATCGATAAATTGAAAGTACTTATCGTGATGAAATATGTCTCGTGTTGGTCCGAGCTCCCATTAAAGAATACGCCTTCCTGCTAAATAATTCGTCAAGGATGAACGAAGGTCAAACATATCATCATCATTCATCACGTATCACTGTCTTAGTTAGTAATAGTAGCTAGTTATACAACGTCTCGCTTTGGTTCGGTACTAACCGCCTGATCTTTTTTCTGCCATAATACTATTGCGTGTGTCATTAAACAGATGCATGGCAACCTTCCATTAGCATTTTATATACGGTGGCTTTTGATATCTATAAGCGTTGGATATATCCTTCAGGCGAATCATCTACTTGTTTGCTATCCTATTATAATAAAAAAATACTTCAAACATACCCAACTGTATTCTATGTATTTTATACAATTCTTAAATTTAATAGTTTTTCGTCAATGCTGTGTTGCGTTATTCCTATCGTCCCTGCTATACCTAAGTAGGATCTATCGTTTTTATTTAGTTATCAATTATCGAATGTGTTACATATCCAGATCCCGCCATTTCTCATTTCACATCTTTTTCAACGAGTCCAGACAGCCGACAGTGCCCAAACGACAAAGGAACACACAAAATTTAGTGCATAACTAGTCAACTTATCATTGCCTATGACCTTTTCATAATTTGAGACTTTAGTTACCAATTTATATTGCTATTATGAATAACAGGTGTAGAGTAAGCTATGAAACTTAATCGACAGTTGTCTCCTTATCGATATCTACCAGTCCCACGTCTACAGCTCCCGCAAGTCCCCGTTTCGCGCAATCTCCGACTGCCCGGGCGCCCGGCAGCGCACGAGCTACGAACGAACGACACCCGCCCCACTCACAACACGCGAACGTGTTTACGAACCCTTTTCAAATTTGAACTTAAAGTGCAGTGAATTCTGTTTGGATTAGTGTTTACGTACAGGTGAGTTTTTCGTACATTATGTGAATTCAACAATCGTAAAGGAACGGAACAGGACTTCTAGGTAATTTATAGAATCTATAATTTTTCTTGAAAGTCCATTATTCGGAAGAAGTTAAGGTTTAAATTTCAGCCGTCGCTCTGTTAACTATTCGCGGAAAGTTTAATTAACTTATTTACTTTAAAGCTCATAGTTTTGAGTTATCAGGTTTCAATTTTTTAAATTTCTTACCGACTTTAAGAAGAGTACAAGCTCATAATTCTTGGTGTTTGAATTGTTAGTTACTTTCGTACATAGGAATGGTGTAAAGCTTTTCCTAACATAGTCAAATAAATCGAAAGATAGGGTCTATCTATAGTATAGATAGGAGAGACGTGTTAGATATTTGAGTAATAATAATATCAATCCTTCTATACTACTATTATAAAGAGGTAAAGTTTGTAAGTTTATGAGTTTGGAGGTACATCCCCCAAACAAACTACCTACTCATAAACTGATGTGTAGGAGCACTACTAGACATTACTTTAGTAGTCTACTAAGCAACTTTGAAGTAGGTTGCTTAGTAGACTACTAAACAATGTCTAGTATCTTTGGAACCCTGAATCAGAGCTTTATATAAAATAATGTTTAACCTCGGTTCTTTAACTATCTCTTATCAAATTTCATCAAAATCGGTTCTGTGGTTTGGCCGTGAAAGCGTAATAGATAGACAGACGGACGACAGACTTTTGCATTTATAATATATTATTAGTATCGATGATAATGCATTTTTTAATAATTCAGCACTAGTTGCCTGACCCGGCTTCGCACGGCTATTCATAGAGATATTTAAACTCAACTTATTCACTTTTCTAAAAAATTTGCAAATGTTTGTTTACAAACCTTGACTTGACAATCACAAATATAACAAAAAGAATTAGCGAAATAACTGCAGCCACTTTGAAGTGTTTTGGGTAAATTGATTTTTATTTGACCTCCTATAGGAGGGCCAAATAACAAGGATATACCCATTCGGGATCTGTGGGCCAAAACGTGCATTCATGCAAAAGTAACATCTATAAAACAATAATTTCATTATCATAGTTTAAGCACATGCAATACGAATAAAAAATACGAATTTTAGGTCGAGACTCGTCCTTTCAAATTTCAACTTGGAGCGGTTTTTATTTGGATTAGTGTTTTTGTACAGGTCATTTTTTTGTATATTGTTCATACGTTTTTTCAAAAATATATTTTACTAGCGACCTGCCCCGGCTTCGCACGGATTATAATTTATAATATACATGTATTATATATATAAACCTTCCTCTTGAACCACTCTATCTATTGAAAAAAACCGCATCAAAATCCGTTGCGTAGTTTTAAAGATTT
>DWBA01001463.1:0-10571 GCA_018236825.1 Apodemia zela
CCGCACCGCCCCCGCCGTCGCGTCCGCGCGGTGAGTTGGCCCGCGTCCGCGCACCTCTCCATGTATCGGCGCGAACATGCTCCCCGGGTTGAAGCTGGTGCTTCAAAGAGGAAGTGGACAAATATTATTAAAGGCGCGACGCACTGTCCCGCGCCTTGTCCTGATCTCAGCTACCCTGGTTACGCCATCGCCTCCTGGAAACACTTGCATGATGCGCCCTAGAGACCACATTAATGGTGGCAAGGCTTTGTCTTTTATGATTACGAGTGTCCCTGCCTTAATATCGCCAGAAGAGGTAGACCACTTCGTTTTCTGTTGAAGCAGGTTGATGTATTCGAGATTGAACCTGCTCCAAAAATGCTGTTTGATCTGTTCCACGCGTCTGTAGCGATCTAAGCGTGTAGCATGGATGTCAGTTAGCGGTGGGTGTGGCAGTGATAGAAGTGGCCGTCCAATTAAAAGGTGAGCAGGAGTTAAAGCGCAGTAGTCTGAAGGATCTTCGGACAGTGGAGTAAGAGGTCGGGAGTTTAAAATAGACTCTATTTGCGTAAGAAACGTATAAAGCTCTTCATATGTAAAGTGTGCGTGTTTGAGTAGCCTAGTAAGGTGATGTTTTGTAGACCTTACGGCAGCTTCGGCAATGCCGTTAAAGTGAGGAGAGTAAGGTGGTGTAAAGCTAAACTCAATGCCTTCGTCTGCGATGCTAGATGTTAAATCCTTATTCTGTAAGAGGGCGCGCAGTTCGTTACTCGCGCCTATGAAGTTCGTGCCGTTGTCGGACAAGATGGTTCGCGGTTTACCACGACGAGCAATAAAGCGGTTTAATGCCGCCAGGTAAGCCTCCTTTGTGAGGCTGGTGACGAGCTCCAAATGTACTGCTTTGATAGCAAGACAGACAAAAACACACAGGTAGGACTTTATTAGTTTGCAACCCCTACCCTTACGGTCAGCTATCAGTATGGGCCCAGCATAATCGACGGAACTATTAATAAAGGGAAATTCTAGAGTAGTTCTGTGCGCTGGTAGTTGACCCATTACAGGTTGTAAGCATTGCGCTTTATGTCTGAAGCAAGTGACGCAGTTTTTAAAAATAGATCTCGAAAGATTACGACCCCCTAAGGGCCAATACGCTTGACGAACGTTTGCTAGTAACAACTGCGGACCTGCGTGTAGAAGTTTTTTATGCAACATTTCAAATAGAATTTTAGTAAAATGGTGCTTAGAGCATAGCAAAATAGGATGTTTAACGTTGTAATCGTAGGGAGAGTTATCAAGCCTGCCGCCTACACGAATGATTCCGTCAGAATCTAGAAAGGGTGTTAAGGATATTAGTCGATTTTTACGAGGAAGTGATTTATTCGATTGTAATAAATTGTATTCTTTAGGAAACATTTCAATTTGAACGGCTTTTATTATATAGTTTAATGAAACTTGTAACTCTTTTTGAGTGAGTGGACCTAATGTTTTATTTTGTTTTAGTTTTAAATTGTTTATAAATCTTAGTATGTAAGCTACGATTCTTTGTAAAAAATGTAAATTAGATTTTTTGTGTATTAATTGTTGTAATATATTTTGATTTATTATAGAGTTGTTATCTGTCTCGTTTGCATTTGAAAAATTAGATATTATATCTGGTAATTCTTGTTTGTTACGTTCATTAGGCATGCGAGGCCAGGCGTTTTGGCTTTGAAATAGAAAAGGTGGGCCTGACCACCAGAGTTTAGACGAGCTGATAAGATCAGCCTTCAGGCCGCGAGAAAGAATGTCTGCCGGGTTTTCCTTAGACGACACGTAACTCCACGTGCAACCAGAGGTACTTTCTTGAATTTCATTGACTCGGTTACGTACAAACGGCTTAAGCTGGTTTGCGGGTGCCGATAACCAACCTAGCACTATTGTTGAATCGCACCAAAATCGGCACGTTCGTATCGGTATTGTTAGAGATTCTTTAACCTTAGTACACAGTCTCGCACCCAGTAAAGCTGCGCACAATTCCAGCCGTGGTGTAGTGGTGGGTTTGATAGGAGCTACGCGGCTTTTAGATGTTAAAAGATTGACTGTGACTACTCCAGAATCATCGATGGTACGAACATACAAACAAGCGCCGTACGCTTTTTCGGATGCGTCTGTGAAAATATGAATGTCATTTATGTGGTAAGCGCAAGAAACCCAGCGTGGTATTTTTAAATTGTTCAAATGGCTTAACGTGCTATAAAATGAGTACCACTGACTAGATATGTCATGCGATAGTTCTTCGTCCCAATCATATTTATTTATCCATAAACTCTGCATTATTATTTTTGCATCTATGACGCACGGACCCACCAAACCTAGGGGATCAAAAATTTGACTAATAACAGAGAGAATGTTTCGCTTTGTTACTTTTGTATGAAAATTAATGTTAATAGAAAATGATAAACTGTCTGTGTCGCAATACCAAATTAAACCTAATGTTTTTGATGAAATTTTACTATCAGAGATGTTTAAAATGTTACTATTCTGTAAATTATTATTAGTAGTTATTTCTTTTAAAATTTCGGGACTGTTTGATTGCCATTTTCTCAAATTAAATTTTGCCTTTGATAGAACTGACGTCACCTCTTTGCAAAGTTCTATGGCACCGGAAATAGTGTTACTACCACTAAGATAATCGTCAACGTAAAAATCGCGTTTAATAGAATTTTTAACGTTTTCGTTAGATACTTTATCCGCTAAGCTAACTAAGCATTTTGTCGCGAGATAGGAAGCGGAAGCAAAACCGTATGTTAGCGTAGTTAATTTGAACGTTTTAAGTGGTTCCGTAGCGTTTTTACGAAAAAATATTCGTTGTAAAGAATGTTGAGTAGGATTTAATTCAATAGCCCGATACATTTTCTCAATGTCACCTGTGACTGCATATCTGTGTTGTCGGAAACGCAATAAAATAGACAACAAGTCGTCTTGAACAACGGGGCCGACCATCTGTATGTCGTTAAGCGATAGTCCCGATGTAGTTTTCGCAGACGCATCAAAAACCGTACGCAATTTCGTGGTGGTACTAGTCTCGCGCGTGACACCATGATGAGGCAAAAAATAGTTAACGCCAGATGAAAAGTCTTTATCTTCCATCATATGACCTAAACTTTCATATTCTGACATAAAATTGATGTACATGGTTTTGAAATCTAGGTCACGTTCAAAACGTCTCTCTAATGATAAAAATCTACGTTTAGCTATATGGAAAGAGTCACCTAAAACGTCGGGGTTCGCTTTAAGAGGTATGGTTACCACGAAGCGGCCGTCACTATTGCGAATAGTATTTTTGTGAAAACTCTCTTCACAGGCTCGTTCCTCTGACGTAAGAGAGTATTTTGTAGGAATTTTGTCGAGTTCCCAAAATTTTGACAAATCAAAGCTGTTGTCATCATTTGTAAAATTGCAAAATTTAAAATTATGTGAAATATTAGTAGAAATACACCCTGTTACTATCCACCCAAGCTTGCTTTCACATAATTTTGGTTGATTTTTACCAAGATCGATATGAGTACATTGTATGATACTCCAAAAAACTTCAGCGCCTACCAAAATATCTATAACTGACGGTATATTAAACGTAGGATCAGCTAGACGTATATTCGTAGGTATATGTATATGATCGATATTTATTAACGAGGATGGAAGGCGTTTAGTTATCTCAGGCAATATTAGGCAATCGATGTTAAAAGAATAGTCACCGTAAAAAGACTCAATGGTGAGATTACAAGACTGTGTACTATTACTAATCTGATTGTTAATACCTGTGACAGTAGTGGAGAACGCGTCGTGTCGGGGCACACCTAGCTTAGAGCAAAGGTCTTCGCTTACAAAATTCGCTGTACTACCATTGTCGAGTAGTAGTCGCGCGTCGCACTTCTTTCCGTCGCTACCGACCGCACGCACAAACGCTGTGGAAAGCAAAACATGCGAACGCGTAGTATGCTGTATGGGTAAAGTGTTTGCGGGGAGGGCAATATTTTCTAGTTGGCTAGATGAAGGCATCGGATTTTGAAATGATTCTGCTTTGTCTAGATGTAAAAGCGTATTATGTTTTGATTTACAATATTTGCAATGAGACAATTTACATCTGTTTTCTGTGTGCCCTACACGCAAACAATTCATGCACACTTTAAATTCGCGCGCCTTTTTAATGCGCGTTTCAATAGACAGTTGTCTAAACGATTCGCAACTGTAAAGAAAATGATTTTTAGAACATAAAGGACATGTTATTGTTATTGATTGTGATTGTTTGCTATTTTTATTTTGTTCAATATTATTTTTCGATGTAAGTAAAAAGTTTTTGTTTTTATAATGTTCTGGTTTATTTAATTTATTTAAAGACTTGTAGTTTTCTTGCAATGTTTCCAATAAATCAGCCCTATTGCTTAAAAATGTGCAAAATTGAGACAATTTAGGTGCTGTAGATAAGGTGTTACGGTATTCTTCCCAATGCCTACTTGTGACAGCATCTAATTTTAAAGACATCATATATATGATGAGAGTATCCCAGTACTGCGTTGGTTCATCAAGCGCTTTAAGCGCCCTAATGTTTTTATTTGTAACGTCAATAAGTTGACGTAAAGATATTGACGATTCCCTAGAAATAGGCTCAAAATTAAATAAAGCTTGTACGTGGTTGTTTACTAGCAAACGACTATTATTAAATCTATCGCATAGCAAATCCCAAGCTAAATTATACTGATCACTTTTGAAATCAATATTTCTAATAATTTCTGCGGCAGTACCTTTAAGTGACGCACGTAAATAGTGAAATTTACTAATGTTGTCTATACTACTATTTTGATGAATGAGTGACTTGTAAGTATCTCTAAACTCGAGCCAACACTGATAGCTACCATCGAAGTGAGGTAAATCAATTTTAGGCAAACGAATAAAATTATTGCGTGTCCCACCTGATGTCGAACCTTCGGATCCCGTCATAAAACCTGCTTGATCGCGCGCCTTGACATCCGCAGTAGATAGCAAGCTTTGAGCTAGCGCGAACATTGCATAATACTGCGTCTCAAAGTGGGCTCGAACATCATAGGCTTCTTCTGGTTTGTCGGTTAACAACTCGATCTCAGTCTGTAATTCATCGAATTCCGAGTATAGGGCATCAAATTTATTAAAACGACCACTTAGCTCAAGGCGTTGCAATTCCGATAAGCTATCACAACTTTTAAGTACCTCTAAATAATTACTAAAGCTTGTAAGCTTAGCTTTCATGGAACTGCGTTTTTTTATGAGTTTTTCAGCCATTGTGGCAAAGTTTAAAAGGATAAATTATTAAAGGCAAGCAATTCGCTAATAGCGTGCTTAAAAAAGGCTATGTGTAATGCAATAAACTGAAGGGGTAAAATATTAAAGTTATAAAATATTTTTCGTAAAAGAAATTAAATGAAAAATATTTATTTTAAGTATGTAGGTAAATGGATGCACAATATAATACGTTGTCTTATCGCTTGCCCGCCGGTGGACCGCTAAAGAAACCGGTCCGACGGGTGATGATTTACGAATAGGTACAAAATAATTTAGCTATGTTTATAATATAATGTAATGAAATAGTAATGAATGAGATGTATGAATTAGCTGTTTCTTAATGAGTTTACACAAATAGAGGAAAGCAAAAATGGAAAATGAAAACTATGAAAAATGAAAATGAATGATTTTGTGAAAAAATGGGATGAAAAAATAAGAAGGAATTTGGAACGGACTCACAAAATATCCTTGTCTTCATCCACAATAATTTCGCTTGATGTTGACGACAATGATTCAGCACATTCGTTGATGCCGGGTCCGAAGTCCAAACGTGGCAGCTTGATTTTTGTCTTTAGCCAGTTCTTTTATTGCCGAAGAAGGGCCATATGTTCGTGTGAGGTATTAAAAACACCAGTGGACTGTATTATATTTTAATTGTACATTTAAGAAAGACGAAATAAAATAAGGACTGCACGTATTGGTGGACGTGTTGCCGTCTTGCGTTTTTAGAGCTAATTGCTTCCCCTCCTTTTCCTTATATCGCCGCACCGCCGCACCGCCCCCGCCGTCGCGTCCGCGCGGTGAGTTGGCCCGCGTCCGCGCACCTCTTCATGTATCGGCGCGAACAGGCTACGTGGAAGGGTTGCGACTTCAAGAGCAAGATTTTTATGCCATTGGATAGCAAACAGGCAAATGGCTCTCCTGATGGAAAAATACTACTATCATCTACCAAAGATGTTGATGGCACATTCTGATCCGTGTGTCACAATTGTAATACTACATGCATAAATTTACCGGCTACCTTACCCTCTATACTGGAACACGACAATGAAAAGCGAATTTATGCATATAGCATTACACTATCAAGTTCTGTAATTATTGGAGCAATTTTCTGAAGAATAGATCAACTGTTTGACTCTAGAAATCCCGTAACAAGCAAGAGTAGGCCTAAAACGTGTTACTACCATCGTGACTAGGTACTCACTAGGTAATAAAGTTCTGTAACGTCTCAGTTTTTGGTATCAGCGCCTTACCATCGCAATAGCGTTGGCTCTTGTCGCTGTCGTATTCTGGTTTGGACGGTGACATAGCTGGTAAACTCGTTACATTCCAACCTAGCTATATGGATAGTAATGAAACATTAACCTCTTTAGTGTTCTTAGGTGCCAGTTATCTCATTTCATCGGAGGAACGATGGTTCAGATGCAGATGTACTTGTTTGCTACTCTATGAAATAAAAAAAATACTACACTGATAGCATTCCATTCCATTCTCTTTGATCTACTTCCCCCTACATATTTGAAGTCCAAGTTTACTGTTTCCACAAACATACGTACAAATTTATCTAACTATATAATAAAGTTTAAATAAATAAACATTTTATTTTGACTTATTAAACTTTGATTATTGGAGAAAATATTTCATTGATTAAAAATTTATTAATTTTATTTTTTTCAATTTTCAGGTCACTAATCTCAACGTTTCTTATAATGAAATAACTTTATTCCCCACAAACTTGAAGAAATTTTACAATTTAATATCGTTTGACATAAGCGGAAATCAATTAAGAAACCTACCAGAAGATGGACTTCAAAACTTGACGTCATTAGAAATTTTAAATTTATCTAAAAACTATTTAGAAGAATGGCTTAATCTGAACCCCAATGTTGTGTTGCAACCAGCAATTAGCTTAAAAACTTTGGACTTATCCCAGAATAAATTTACATCATTAGCAAACTTAGCTAACCAAGAACTCTTGATCAGTTCTTCGTTGGAAACGTTGATTTTGGATAATTGTGAAATAAATTCTATATATGGGAGATCACCGTTAAGTGGTTTAAGTAATATTAAAGTGCTAAAAATTAATAGCAACCCTATCACACAATTTAGAAAATTAATTTCGCCAACTCTCAGAAGTCTTTATATGAGTAATTGCCAACTTAGTTATATAAATCACGATGAACTTTCTTACTTACCATCATTAGTATATTTAAAGATGTCGCACAACTTTCGCTTAGAACTATCTTCTAACACGAACATTATATTTTCTGATTCTTTAAAATATTTAGATATATCCTACTGTAATGTTTTTCAACCAAACCTCCGGGGGTTTCCTAATTTAAGGAAAGCTATAATTAACCATAATATGATAAGGTATTTAAAAAGTAATGAATTTATAAATAATACAAAATTAGAGTATTTAGATTTATCGTACAACAATATAGGTTCCATTAAAAGTGATACTTTTCGGGGCCTTAGTATGATAAGACATTTAGATTTATCATGGAATGAAATAGCTCAAATACCTGAAGACAGTCTTTTAGTTATGCCTTCGCTAACACAGTTAAAACTTTCAAGAAATTACTTGACAAGAGTTGGTCACATTAAATCTATGTCCTTAAATATTTTGGATATGAGTTCTTGCGAATTAAATACAGTAGGTAAAGATTCACTTGAAGGGTTACCTTCACTTACAGAGTTAGATCTTTCACATAATCTTTTATCACACATTCCAGACAGCATTTCCTCTAACACTTTAAAAAGTTTAAACATAAATTACAATAGAGTTAGTTCTGTTAGTAATTTTACATTTTTTATGTTACCTAGACTTACAAACTTAAGAGTTGTTGGTAATCGCTTTACTATGATTTGGAGTAAATCATATTTTGAATCGAATTTGTATTTAGAAAATCTTGATTTAGGTGACAATATGTGGCGATGTGATTGCTCTGATGACAATATGTTTGACTTTTACGAATTTGTCACGCTAGAACCAAACAAAAAAGAAGAATCATATAATCTTATATGCAATAGTCCTATTCATGTTAATGGTCAAACCTGGCTAGAAGCTTGTTATCTCACATGGTATCCTAATCAAAAAACAGCTAACGTCGACAATGTCATTTGGTTCATTATTATAATGATAATTGGACTAGCACTTTGTATTATATTAGTGAATGCTATTAGGAAATCAATGAACAAACGCTTAGCTGCACTTCAAGCAGAAAGAGAAAGACAAGTTGAAGAAACAAGAGACAGATTAAGACAATTGAGAATACGAGCTGAACAAGAGGCCCTCTGCAATACTCCAGACCCACGAGATTTAATTGCCCCACCTTCATATAATGAGGCTCTTTCTATGCCTAAATTAAATATATCATGCCATTCTCTTAATGAAACAGGATCAGGTAGAACCAAGCGTAAAAGAGGGCGTAGAAAAACTAAATCAAGTGGAGATTTGTTAGAAGAAACAGAAAGAAATGGTAATGTTCCTGTAGATGATATTGAGCTCACTGAAACTTCTGACGACAATCGCAGGAGACGTCGACGTCGAGTACGAAAATATGGTAGTCATGAAATAGCAGAACTGGACCAAAGTCCCGGTAGCCGTCGTCGTCGACGTATGTCAGAATACGACGTTGAAAGTGAAAGTACAACAGTGGAAGTTGAAGCTGAGCTGGAACGGCCACTTCGTCCACGAAATAGAAGACGTTCCGATGATGACATAAGAGAAAGTGATTTTTAAAAGACTTTACAAGTGTATTGTTATTTATTTTTAATAATAATTATTAAAGAAAATATACTTCACCAACAACATTTTACTATAAACTTAAGGTTAACTAACAAAAACAAAAAGATAAATATTAAAAGTAAATTATTATATGTATCTCAATTATAATTAAAAGTCATATAGCGGGAATGTGGACAATTTATTTCTGATTATTAGTATTAATACATGATTATTCAAAAATACTTGATTATTAAAACGTCGCAGAAATAATCATGTATTAATACTAATATTCAGAAATAAAATGGTCCACATTCCCGCTATATGACTTTAAATAAAAAATAAATTTTTAATGTTTGTCTTTTTTGTACACTAGGTCTACTTATTTCTCTATTTCATTATTTTATTTTCCTTTAACGGGTTGGCTGGAAGAAACCTCTGCCCATTGTACGTTTATTTTATGTTTATGTTCTGATTTTGTATTATTTTCTGTGTACAAAAAAGTATTTTGTTGTTTTGTTAAATAAATAAAATCCAGCACTCTCAACCGTTGAAAATAATTGTCGTCTATAGATACCACAGAAAATAATGATGCGTTGCTATTTGTGTGGTAAGGATGTAATTGATTACAGGATACACGCCATTTTATTTAATTATTATTTGTGTTGGTGGAGTACCCAACTCCACCCATCAAGCCAGAACGTAATGGTAAACATTTCCTTTCCACTCTAGGACTCAGTATTCACGTTAGTCCTCACTCGTCTTTTACTTTCTATTTTTGTTCTACGCCTGCACAGGCATATAAACGGGTCCAATGTAATACAATATTGTAAAAAATACTCTTACGTGATACTTTTTTATATTGTTAGATAGCAATCTCCTGATGGAAAGAAAAACCACCTATAGACACCAAAAATGTTAATAGTGAGTTGCTATCCGTGTGGCGGTATGGCAATGCCACATGGATAAGTTTACCGGCTACCTTACCCTCTTAATCGGAACACGAAAATGACAAGCATTGCGAAATTCTACCGTCTTGTCGTAGTGACTTACATAGCCAACCGTTCGCTTTTTACGAAATATCGGGCCAGAATGACAGACGGTATATTCTTCAAACCCACTATCTACTTTTTAAACACATTTCGCCATCTAAACCCCTCACAAGGTAGACAGAGAGAATTGAGTTGAGAAATACTTCATGATCCAGACAGGCTTACCTTGCCTAGTCTTCTATTCCTATTCTCGTCGAAAAAATATAGCGTTGAGAATCTAAACTCATAGGTATTCTACAAAATAATGTAGAATGTGCACAAGGACAACGTGGTCTGATCCTTCCAGCTCCTTATTCCACCACAACTTAGTATAAACAGCTGGATACAAACCCTGCTTAGTGAATATTCCACGCAAACGATCTTTGATCTTCCACATACCAAACAAATCGTGTCTGGCAGATACATGACAGTTCAAGTAATCATCATTTTAGGTTTTTGAAAAAAGGGAATAAATAAATAAATATTCCGGGACAAATTACACGAATTGATCTAACCCCAAAATAAGCAAATTATTTGCT
>DWBA01001464.1:0-10569 GCA_018236825.1 Apodemia zela
TACATAGAATTACATATATAAATACTTTTATATATTTAATAAACACTCAAACCCAGAAATACAAACATCTATGCTCACCACATAAATGTTTGTCCCTGCCGGGAATCGAATCCGGGCCCTATTGATGCCCAGTCAGGTTCGCTAGCCACTCGACCAACGGGGCGGTTAATTAATTCATGTTAACATTTTAGTTATTTCATGTTTTTACAGGATAGGCATAAAATAATGCTAAACAAGCAGACTGATCTCCTGATATCAGATAATGCTACCTGTCAATGGTCTTTCTGACATTTCGATATATCACGTGACCGGAATGTGAAACCTGAGGTTTATCTCCAAGCCGGTAGAACAGTGTCTTGCAAGAAAATAAGACAATTTAGCAGTAGTAGTGTACCTAGTAGATAAGGTAGCCGGTAAGGTAAGGTAGCCCATGCAAATGGCATTACCACCCCGCCACACACGCACCATTAACATCTTCGGTGTTTATAGGCAATGGCTTTCTCTTTCCATCAGGAGAGCCATCTGCATGTTTGTTATCTAATGATATTTAAAGGTAACCTACTACCTAGTCGTGAGCTGGCACTTAGTCGCAGGACTCTACACCTAGTGGCTACGGCCGCGGTGCTGATGACACGATTAGTCTTTGCTTCTTACAGCTCGTTAGCCTGCAGGAAGCAATCCTATTTTTATAAGGTACCTGAATGAACTTGTGGTGATAACATCTACGCATAGGTGTATATATGGGGGTTTAGGGGTTCGGAACCACCTTCATTAAACAATATGTATGCGCGGAAGTATAATATTGTTATTATTTACAATTCGTATCTGACATGGGATATCCGTGTATATATAAATTGAATGGTTTTTTTCACCATTTAGAAGCTCGGGATGCAAGTTAATTTTTGTACATTTGAATGTGCCCCGTGTTGGTTCGGGCTCCTTTGAAGAATAGACCAACTGCCGCTTTGCCAGGCATATAGTAAAAGGCGACTAATTGGCTATGTGAGTCACTACCATCGTGGCTACTAGGTGGTAGAGTTCAGCATTGTCTCGCCCGGGTTTGGTACCACCGCCTTACCTATTCCTGTCGCAATTGCGTCAGTGTTTATCACTGTCGTGTTCCAGTTTGGAGGGTGAGGTAGCCGGTGGCTTATCCATGTGGCATTTAGACCTCGCCACAAGATAGTAGCGCACCATTAACATCTTTGGTCTATAAGTGATGGTTGACTCTTTCCATCAGGAGACCCATCTGCTTGTTTGCTATCTTATGAAATAAAAAAAAAACATAGGATGTAAATACAACCGAGCTATAGCTAGGTCCATTCGTCTACTACTACCTACTACATGAAGCATCACTAACTGTAGTTGCAGTAGTTGCCGGGTTACCTCGTGTCATAGCGTCATTAATACTTTCAAATTGCATTAAATAATGAGTGGAATTACTAAATCTATTTCTGTTGTTGTATTAGGTACCTATATTAGATTGCTGTGAAATCATTTTCATGCAGTTTACTTGCTGCATTTAGGTGAGTATTTCAAAACCTTGATACAGTATCCATCAGAAATGTTTACTGAAGACACAGCTACTAACAAGGCGAGTCCAGCGCAGATCCTTCAATAGAATGATAGGTATCTGATGAAAAGTTGCGATTAGGGCCGTGAGCTGCGCGCCGCCGCCGCGAGACGCCGGCCACCACTTGTCATGGGAGGCACGTCCCACTTCGACGGTCTGCACAATTATTTCCTTTCTCTAAACTGGAATACTGTGTTCCCAGAGAAACTATACATGTTTATTACCGTGTCCATGAACATTGGAACTATTCCCCAAACGATGACCGAAACATTTCACATGCCTACTCGATGTATCCACACTTTAGTAAAATCGCAAATTAATACAAGTGTGACATATCCAGGCAGTGTAAATACATTATTTGATTAGGTTGTAGAGCGCTGCAACGTCTCGCCTGGTCCCATCATGGTACCATCGTTTCAACTTTTTCTGCCGTCAATGTCTGTAGCTTGATGTAAACTTATAAACCATCTTCTTGTTTGAGATCCTACCATTTGAAATAAATTACTTAAAAGTAACTGCTCCTCGCCACCCGTCAGTTTTCTATACTTCCCGTTTGGAGGGTCCTAATATACCCTCCAAACGGTACATAGCAAACAAGCAGATGGTTCTCTTGATGGAAAGAGACAACCGTAGCCTATAGACACAAAATATGTTAATGGTGTGTTACTATCCTTGTGGCGGGGTCTTAATGCCATATGCATAAGTTTACCGCCTTTTTTTACCGACTAGCCGGTTTACCTCACCCTCCAAACTGGAACAAGAAAGTGACAAGCACTGACGCTTGCGGCAGGAAAAGGTAAGGCGGTGATACCACACCCGGGCGAGACAATGCCGAACTCTACCACCTAGTAGAAACGTTGTTACTGACTCACATCGCTTCTTACGAAATACCTGGCAGAATGGCAGATGGTCTATTCTCCAAGGGAGCCCGGACCAACACGGGGCAATGATTCAGTAATAATCGTTTAAAAATGGCCAACAAGGATGGAATATAAAATTTTGACTCATCAACGAAACACAGTAGTCGATATCTGCTATTTACACATAGCTGTTTGTGCAGATCAACTAATCGTGGTCGGTGGTCAAGCCTATCCGTAGCCACGAGATACTTTCTTCAACGTTCCCCTGCTGCACATTGATGTGGCAAGAGTCCGCCTCATTAGGTGTAGCGAGTTCCCACCGTATGATGTATGCTAGGTCGGTATTCGAGCAGATTAGACGGCAGGTCGGCGGTCACGTCGCTATCACGCCATCTAGCGGTGGCGCCGGCCGCACATGCAAATTGTGCCTCGTAGCCAGCCTCAACTCGGTAACCGCATCCACGTGCAAGTATTTTGCCGCCTGCCGATTACGATCTCAGACCGACGACAGAGCTTCTAAAATAACCTCACTCGCAATTTAATTCAGATATCATGCCAAAATTGTTTTCACGATGGATTAAGGATTTATAAAAAACAAGTCAGTTTTATTACTTAGAGTACGCAGAACGAATGGAACAAGTCAAACTATGGGGTTACTATCCACCTCATGAGCCGACAAACCGGAATATATGTATCGGAAAATATGTATCGGTAGTATACCTAAGCCTTAAATTAAATAAATTTAATATTAGTCTCTTCAAATATTTTATATGTCACTTTGGATTTACATTGCTTTGCATAATAAATAATAACTGGGTATTATAATCTCTTTTTAATTAATTATGTTATGGGTCTATACCGATGGTTATTATATATATTTTCTTATGTATTTTTTTTAATAACATTATATTTTTAAGAGTGTATTACTAACAAAAATCTTGGAACCTGATTTCTGAAAATAAATTAATTATTATTACTACTTTCCATTAGGAGAACCATTTGCTTGTTTGCTATCGTATTAAGTAAATAAAAATACGGAAGTAATAACACTACTTACTGTTTTTTTCCTCAATAAGACTCTTTATTTTGCCTCCATAATCTGAACATATCATAGACCGTTTACTTACCCCGTGTAGCTCCGGGCACCTCTGAAGACTAGACCAACTGCCGTTTTGCCAGGCGGGTCGTATAAGGCGATCGATTGACTATACGTGTCACTGCCATCGTGACTACTAGGTGGTAGAGTTCCGCAACTTCTCAGCGTGACGGTGGTATTGAATACCCGAGGTATTTGATACTAACGCCTTACCTATTCCTGTCGCAATAGCGTCAAAGCTTGTCATTGTCGTGTTTTGGTTTGAAACCGGGTAAGGTAGCCGGTAAATTCATGCATGTGGCATTGCCACCCCGCCACACAGATTAACATCTTTGGTGACTATAGGCGATGGTTTCTCTTTCCATCAGAGAGCCATCTGCTGTTTGTTGTTTAATAATATATAAACAAAGAGTTCCTTCAGTACCTCTGTTGGTCAAGAGTTTCTTTTGTTTTAGGCGACTCTGCAAGAAGAAGGGTTATATTTTCCGAGGATGTTTATGTGTATATTTTGGCTACACAATATCCTAAACAGCTTGATAGATTTAAGCTAAAGAGATGTCATTAGATTTGTCTCATTTGTGTGAGTGACATCTATATAATTTTTCCAGATCAGGTTGCAGTCGGGTTCTTATAAATATTTTTTTGCAACCCCAAAGTAAGCAAATTATTTGCTTGTGATATGGGTGTTAGGTGTTAGTCAACGATACTAATACATAGAATTACATAAATATAAATACTTATATATATTTAATAAACACCTAAACCCAGAAAAACAAACATCTATGCTCATCACACAAATGTTTGTCCCTGCCAGGAATCGAACCCGGGCCCCATCGATTCGAAGTTAGGTTCACTAACCACTCGACTGACGGGGCGGTCAATAATAATTACGTTTGGTAGCTATTGGTGGTGATTTCTCAGTGCATTCTCTAAACTCACTTTATATCATTGCTAACTTATTCATTTATTTAAAACCTATTTATTTAACCCGGTTACCTCTTTGGTTTGGTTGGATACGGGCGTGAAGATACTTTTTAATTTTTTACTAGCTCTTACCCGCGACTTCGTCCGCGTGTTAGTAATTTTAAAATAGGGCTAGAACTTAAACATGGAGGAAACGAATTCCATTTCCATAACTTAGCTGCATGCACTTTTGTTATATTATGTACGTGCAAATATAGAAATGTGACGTGCCCACTAAACAACAAACATGTCTCATTCCTTTCCATTTAGTTCGTTCACAGAAAGATAACAAGAACCTAAAATTAATAAAGCGCAACAGAATCGGGGCCGTTGACGAGTTTTTGTGTTATTAATAAAAAGAATTAGTAATGATTATGGTGGAACTTCGACTAACGAGTGACTCATAAATACTGAAGGTGCTACAACATATTGGAAGGTAATGGATTCCAATCTACAATATTTAATTCAGTAGGCCGTACCATTGTATCCCAAATTCTAAGAACTAAGTGCAATTAAACACGTTGAGACCATAGCAGTGGGATGCTGAGTGTTTTGTGCAGGGTTCGATCCCGGTCTCAAATACCGAACTTTTTCCTTGTTAACATCCAAGTTTGATAATGTGCTTAGTATGCGCATTAGTAATCAAATGTGGCGCAAAAACTGACAATCGCCGGTTTAAATCTGAGTTCGGAAATACACTACCCACAATGGAGTAAGATGTAGCGGACAGATAAGTTCTTATCAACAATCAGACATTCTCGTCGGATGCTGATATTCAGAGCTGGCATTCCGATGGAGAATACATAAGGGAACTTGTAATATGGATGTGGCGTCAACCCTCTGAGATAATGCTTAGGCTGTGCCTGTGTGTATACATATATATGACAGAAGTCTCTGGAAACAGCGTGATGTATGAAAAGTGCAATGAATGTGGAGGAAGCAAGGCGAGCGGGCCGTATTTTGCTGCAGTAACGTATACAAAATTTATCCATGATCTAATAACATTCTAAATAATATATAATTATGTACAGGTTTTGTTTAGCTATAACACTTTATGTACTAAAATCGGATTATGTCATAAGTCAGTGAAAAAAGATTAATAAATATTTAACGACAAAAAGTTTTATTTTATTTAAAAATAAGAAATATACTAAAAAATAGGAATAGCAAAAGTGATTTGCGAAAAGTTCATGCTTGGTTTCTAGATGGCGCTGGAATCCTCTTCAAAATATAGAAGTTTCCGGTCTATTACCATTAGCCTATGCGTGGGCCTGGAGCACGATGTATCAAGCACTAGTTTTGTTTTCCTCCTAGCATGTGAGCAGGTGTTAGCTGTATATGTGCATACGAGCTAACACCTGCCCACTTCACTGGGCATCAATTCATTGATACTAATTAATGTGTGCGCGTTATCATTATTGAAGTAAATCTATTTCCTTTAAATAAAGTTCGTTTTTAATACACTCAGTTTTAAAATAATTTCCACTCATTAGTTTATCAATTGTAATCATGCTCCATACTTTTCGTTATTATAGAATAGCAAATAACCAGATGGCTCGCCTGTTGGAAAGAGGTAATCGCCTATAGACACCAAAGATGTTAATGGTGTGTTGCTATCTATATGGCGGGAAGAGAATGCTACGTGCATATGCTTACCAGCTACCTTACCCTTCAAACCGGAACACGACAGCGACAAGCATCGAAGCGACTGCCGACCGAATAGGCAAGGTGGCGCGGTGGTATCAAAACCGGTCGCTACCTTGTAGAACTCAAGCATATAGTTGGTAGTCACGTCGATAGTGATAGCCTTCTCTCGCCTTTTACGGGATCCCTGGCTGTAAGGGAATAGATCTAGAATTTAAGGAAACTACAAAACAGATATTTAATAAATATTTTTTTAAATGCATCGACTATAAATACTAAAAGTGTTGTGGTCGACTTTATTTCTTTATTTTTAGTATAATTACCATACAATTAATGTAATAGATTTTTCCGATGTCATATAGTGTACAGACACGTTATTACAGAAAAAGAGATCATCATTTCTAAATTTATTTCTGCCACAATGTCCAGCGGTGTAAGAAGAGTGAATATAGGTTGTACCTACTTACATATAATTTTACGCAATAGTTTTTGAAGGTTCTCGGCTTCTTTTAAAAATAATTTCTTCTTGAAGGACGCTAAATAATTTTGGTGTTGATGGGATTTGTTTTTTCACTTTCATGAGTTTTCCTTCTAATGAGTCCAAGTCGTCGACTACTGTTTTCTCCTTTGTTCTTTTTTCCTGGAGTAGATATATTTGTTCCTGTTTCATCAGCCTATTTTTTTCAGTAACTAGTTTTCGAACAAAATGTTCCCCAACTCTTGAAATAAATTAGAAAAAAAATTTCAATGAATTAAAATTTTAGTATTTGCCCCGCCCATCGGCTCACTGGTTTCACTCGCTAATTATGAATGTTTATTTATTTTCTTATGTATTTGGATGTGCATTGTATGATTGAAATTGCCGGCTGGAAAATATATGTGCATGTTATTGTAATCCATCAATACAACACGAACCAACCGAGCAAAAAATTTAGCAATAGCAAGAAGTGTAACCACGTTAGCATAAACGACTAGCAGTTTTTACCAACACCGCTCGGTGTTAAGTGTCTGAGTTTGAGACTAGCCTATTCCCCGTGGTGGTACAAGCCCCCTTTAAAGAATAAACCATCTGCCGTTCTGCCAGGGAGTTCGTAAAAGGCGAACGATTGGTTATACGTGTCACTGCCGTCCTGACTACCAGGTGGTGTTCTGCAACGTCTTGCCCGGGTTTTGGGACCACCGTCTTACCTTTTTCCGCCACAATAGCGTAGGTGTTTCTCACTGTCGTGTTCTGGTTTGGAAGGTAAGGTGGCAGCTAAATTTATGCATGTGGGATTAGCACTCTGCCACACGGATAACAACGCACAATAAACTTTTTTGGTGTCTAAAAGTGATGGTTGTCTCTTTCCATCGGGAGAGCTATCTACTTGTTTGCTATCTTATAATATAAAAAACTCTTCTGTCAAGAAATTACCGGGCAACAATCAATAATACACAAAAAATTTTATTTCTGGAATTGAGTTCAGTTCTCGCCACGGATTCTCTTTTATATCTTTTACCGAATGAAAACGGGTGCCACGAAGTGGTCATTTGAGTTTACGATAAAGAAAGAAATTAGCTGGAGTAAGGAAAGAAATTAACAGGGTGATTGCTATATGGTAGGTATTTATTTAATTTGTTGACAATGAGAGTGCAAAACACCGCGATAGTCAAAGAAACATGACTTTGATATTTGATCGACTTTGGCGTGGGTAAAATTTTGGTTCAGTTAGAAGGCGCTACTCCGAAGCTTGTTGATTAGTTTGCATGTTAAAATCGCAAACCCACGTCTTGTCACCAGTAACAATGTGTTACATTATTGTTGGGACGGAATTGACTACTTCTAGCATATCCCCAGTGACCATTATGCGATAGAATAGGTATATGTAGAAAATTCAGGTCTTTTGGGACTAGCCGAGCGGCAACATATTTCAAGTGTTTATAAAAAATGGTACGGATCGACTCGTGAGGCACAGAAAGTTCAGCGGCGGAAGAATATACCTTCTGCCATTCTGCGAAACCATTCCAGTTTTGAGGGTATGGTAGCTGGTAAACTTGTGCAAGTGGCAACACTACCCCGATTCCCGGCACACCGATAGAAACGAGCCATTGACATCTTTCCTTTCTGGTTCGGAGGTAGTCGGTAATTTATGCATACTTAGGTACCCTCCCGTCACACGGATAACAACGTAATAATAACATCTTTATTGTCTATCTATATGCTTGTTTGCCATTTTATGAGTTATGATATACGTATAAACAAATATTAGGTATGTGTAAAATGAGAAACTTACACAACACTACACAAGTCGTTTGCACCGTCGATGCGTACCTACATCGCTACCACTAGGCCGATGTGGGTGACGACCCGGCCACGACTTAAATGTGCTTGAAAACTGATATCTCATGTTAAACATGTTTCGCGGGATTCTTTTGGCAATACAAGATAAGGTCAAGGTCAATATAAATGGCAAAGCCCGCCCGGCGTAATTACAGCACCAGGTGAACATAAATTGGCCGCGAAACTTTCGACCGTCATCTACGAATTTTGTAATACACCGAATAACATTTTTATGCTGCCTTAGCTTAAAGGGTTTATTCCGTTTCGACCCATTACATTTAATTTACTTAGCTAATAATAATTTTAATATATAAATGCAGCATGTTAAGATTTTTTGTTATTCTGAGATGCATATCTATCTTCTGTTAAATCCTCCTCCTTAGTCGTTCAGTCTTATCAAAGTGGTCGTGGTTAATGATGATGCATTTTCGCTAGATACAGCATCCCTCGCGATGCGTCTCCATTTGTTGCGGTCTATTGCGTCTTGGGTGTTTTGGACTATAGAAGTTGGTGTTGCAGCTTTTATGAGGTCCGTCCAACGCGTAGGGGATCGTCCGCGTGACCGCTGTCCTTCTACTTGTCCCTGTGTTCATTTCGAACAATATGTCCAAATACTTTAGGATTCGTATAAGCACAGTCGACGATAATCTCTCTTTGGATGTTCAGTTCCTCCAAAATCGAGCTATTGGTGCGAAACGCTGTCCAAGGGATCCGCAACATGGTAATTTCGGTTATTTCGGTCGATCGGATATTTCGGTTGCGCCAGTCTCTTTTGAGCTTTTGAGTTCTGTTAAATATGCTATACATATTATTATTAAAAGGATTTGTTATTGCTTATAACTGAGGCAACACTTAGACCGTAATAAATAATTATAATTTTTCGTTTCGCTTGTATTTAGTGTATGTCTTGTTGGCAGTACTCAATAAATATATAAATACCTAAATTCCCCTACTGTTGGTCCGGGCCACCTTTGAAGAAGAGACGATGGAACTAGGTACCTGTAGTTCGAAAGATGCTTAAGGTACCACTGCCTTACCTATTCCTGCCGCAATACCGTCAGTGTGTGTCACTATCGTGTCCCAATTTGAACGGTAAGGTAGGTGGTAGTTAAAATTCACCTATTTCTTGTCTACTGCTAAAAATATGCCCTCAAACGCCACTGTGTCTCGCATTCTGTCGTCTTAATGAGATCTCCACATAATACATTTAAAAGTTTTTTTTTCACTTGAGATGAATTAGACTTGTTTTCAGCGTGCTTCAAATACCTACCCAAAATTGAATAAATACCTTATATGTCATTTTATTTAGAATCGTTATATTGTATTGTAATATTACTAAATATAAAATTTATTAGATATATTGTGTTTATATTATTCAGGCTAAAAAGGCTGAATGTATTTGGTTATTTTAAATTAGTAAAATAAATTATGGAAAACTTTGCGCAAAGAGTTGTATTTTTCAAAATCATGCTACTGTTATAACACCCCACCCCCCTCTTTCGGAACCAAATCGTACGTCGCTGACAAAGTCGCAGGGCTCAGCTGGCTACAAATATTTTTTTATTTATTGGTTGTATGTGAAACACAGCAATCGCCCGCAGCGAAACTCGATCGGCTTTCGATCCGCGACGGTAATTACGCTATTAAAAAATAATATTTGCAACTCCTCGTAGCGGCAGCTGACATTTTTTATTTATTGTCTTTAATTTTTGTAAACTGTTTTGTCTTGAAGTTTTCCCCGTCCCATTTATGTAAGTTACTAGCCAACCCGTGCCCTCTTCTTTGGGCATTGTTCAATCATTATAAAATATAGCCAATAGCACTCCTGAGTAGTGTAGCTTTCTGATTGTGAAAGAATTTTCATGATCGGTTCATTATTTCCGAAGATTAGCCCTTACAAACAAACAAACAAAGTTACAAACTTTACCTCTTTATAATATTATAGTATATTATAGTATAGATAAGTTTAGTTTGATCTGATGTTGACACTGCAAGAATTGTATACTTTAGTTACTTCCACAGCATTATGTCATATAGAATTCTTCTCTGGGGAAATTCTGCTGAAATAAATACCATATTTGTATTGCAGAAAAGAGCAATTAGGGCAATTTAC
>DWBA01001465.1:0-10569 GCA_018236825.1 Apodemia zela
GTCGCTTCCCGCGTCTGTCCTAATGTCTGTATGTATGCTTAGATCTTTAAAACTGCACAACGGATTTTGATGCAGTTTCTTTTTATTAGATAGAGTGATTCAAGAGGAAGGTTTATATCTATATTAATATTGTAAATGCGAAAGTTTGGATGTTTGGATGGATGGATGGATGTTTGTTCCTCAATCACGTCAAGACCACAGAACGGATTTGGATGAAATTTGGCACACAGGTAGATGATGACCTGGAATAGCACAAAGGCTACTTTTATCCCAAAAAAATGAATCGTTCCCGCGGGATTCACCAAAAACTATTATAATGCAGCGGACTGCACGCTGCAGCTAGTAAAACATATTTTGTACTCCAATCCGTTCAGTGGTTTTGGCGTGATTGAGCAACAAACATACATCCATCCATACATCCAAACTTTCGCATTTATAATATTAATAAATTTAAAGTTTTTAATCGTTATAGTTTTTAATACATTATATTATAATCCGTGCGAATCGGGGGCAGGTCGTTAGTATAAAATATGTATAGTGCACTATTATTCTTTTCGATATAACATAAACAAAACAATCTCCTTCAAAATGAACTTCTTTATTCTCTGTCGACCCTCGGAACAAAAGCACCTATTGTAATTAAACTGCTGGCGGTCAAGCCTTTGTGAAAGCTGGTTAGTTTGCATTTCATTGCCAACACGGAGAAAGGTAAATGCATTCTTTATCGGTATGATGCCCGCAAAAAAAACTCTTTTCAAGAAAACTTTGTTTTACATAAGGAAAAAATTACTTTGCTTACAAGGAAAACTCGCTGAAGTACGTGGAGCGAAAAATATTAAATTATCTTTTACAGTGCTTCATTCTTGTTTTTCTTTTTATTTAGTCAGATTTTTTTACTAACGGTCGCATCAAAAGCAGAGCAATGTTGAGAGCTTTTAGGTGTATAAATAAGCTTGTCTTAGGAAAATTTTAAATTTAAAAAACCGAGCAAATGCGAAGTGGACTCGTATACCGACGGCTTCGTACAAACTTGCGAGGACAAACTTTTCTGTTCGATTTTTAGGCGTGGTTATTGAACAGCAAACAAAAAGTTTATAATAGTAAATTTCCTTTTTAGGGTTCCGAAATCTACAAAGAACCCTAATAGTTTCACCATGTCCGTCCGTCTGCAACTTAGCTCAGGGATTCTTAGAACTAGAAAGTTGTAATTTGGCATAAATATATTTATTTTGTATTAGTTTTGTCGTGGCGAGTAATATGACGTATATAATATGACGTCAATATTAGTCGCCACGACAAAACAATTGGTAAAATAAAATGGTGTGGGGCATTTAATATTTAAAATGGTTTTTAAAAAATATTGCAGATTTGTGAAGACAATTTTTCGATTCAGAGATCCGTTTGTGAAAAAATAAATTTTAAAGTTTTAATTTTTGAGTCAAGCTGCCGGCTAAACGATTAGTTTTGGCAATCTGAAAAAAAATGTGGGAAGTATTAGTGTACTGTATATAAGGAAGTACCTCTCAGATTTTGATTCCAAATGAAGGAAAAATTTAAAATATGTCATGTTGTAAAACTGGTCATAACTTTTGATTACGTTGACTTACAAGTTTGAATGTTTCACAGCTAAAATGGACTGTAGACCTGAATATTTGTTGGAGAGAGTTGGGTTCCAACAAACACTGTATTTCTCTAGCTTTAATTTTTTATCAAATACATTCTAAGTATTTGTCTAACAGTTGGAATTGTTTCATAAATCTTTTTCGTAATTTAGAGTGCCACAAACACAAGTCACGACAGAACGTGGCCAATATGGCGGAATGTGGAAAATTCGCGAAGACAAACGTCTCTAGCATTAACATATCGCGACAATGGCCGATTCTTAGCCGCTGTCTTAGTAACAGGGTTGCCAACTTTCAAACTTTAAAATCATATAAAAAAAATTAGATAACAATAAATAAAAATAGTTCTCTTTTTATCGTTATGTACTGGGAAAAGCACTTAATATTTTTTTTCGAACTGAGGTAATAGAAAGCTTAATTGCTTCCAGTTGGCTTATAAGCGAAAAGCGAAGGTGAAACTTGTACCTCACCTCACAAACCGCTACATAATACAAAGCGATAAGATTCGAATTTCTGTTACCTTTTTTTCATTTACCTAACATTCATTTCTTGCTACTATCTTAATGAGCAGGCATTTCCAACGTTTTGGTTCCACCGGCACATTTTTTATTTTGTCAAAGTTTCACGGCACACCAATAAAAAAGTAACCAAGTGTGCCAGGCGTTCCGTGACACCTCACCTTTTTTTATTCATGGTTTCAATGCGGCTTACAATTCAAGGCTCAATCGCCCAATTACCCTGATGATCCAGCTTTGGCAGTCAGGTCCGTCTTCCGACATGTACTCATATTTAATAGATGGATGTCTATTTGGACACATCCAGTCCACAAGATCATTCAAGATAAATTCTACCTCGCCATTCACAGATCTACCAATTTACCCATCCACCCACCCATTTACCCATTTGAATCCATTTAAACTCGTAATTATTTTTCAAATTTAAAGCCTGAGAAAGTGGTAGCCCTACTCCGAGCCCGTATTTCGAGCCCTGCACCGCTGATATTGGAATTTTTGTGAATCTCAAACTAATCCCACTACGACTGTTACCCGTTCAACTTTCAATTTAATGCAAATTTGACGATTTTCTACGAACTTTTCAAGAACTTCTGAGGCGTCGTGGTACCTAATTATGTCTTGATAAATATTTTATCGTTTTTAGAGGATAGTTTTAAACGAGATATTTTTGTGTATGCAATAATGAATATATTCTTCCCCTTTAAAATACGCCTAGCAAAGAGGCAGAGAGTATTTCTTAAAAGGCCCAAAGTACACTGGGGAAAATTAATACAGATGCTCAAAATTAAGTTGCTCAAAATTAAAATGCTCAAAATTAGGATGCTTGAAATTAAGATGCCACATTATAAGAATGACGCAAAGCTCGCGCAGGTTAATTTAAAACACGAGACGCGTAAAATCGATCAGCGTCATTCACATCGCGCCGTGGCTTTTGTTGAATTTATCCATTAATTCTGAAAAACTTTTGTTTTTGCCAGTTCAAGTCCCCCAACGTAATGAGGGTCTACCAGATTCATTTTACCGAAGGGATTGGAATGCTCCGAGATTTGTTCTCGGATACGCAATTCAGTTTACGTAATTCATAACAAGCATGACAAATTGCAGTTTACGACGGCCCAATTTTCAACCGAATTCCCAAAAGGCAAGAGGTTCTTAATTTAGATGTTTATGTGTTTTTATGCATATTCGCATATAACTACGTTGCAAAGTAGTACTACGTTGAGTAGGTAGAGTAAACCGAACGTCTATAGACTCCTGTTCACCAAGAATAAATTTAATAAAAAAACACCCATACTTATATATACATTTGTTGCTTTTTGGCAAACTTAGTAGAGATTTTAATATAGTCTATGATCAAACTGAGCCATAGCTTTTATCTTATAATTTGCCTCATAGACATTTGTACTTTAACGGTAATAGAATTACGGGCGAGTTTCGACCAGGGGCGATTGTTAATATAAGTAATTACTTAGACACCAATATATTTAAGTTATTTAGGATAAGTTAGCATGGATGGCGATGGAACTTGTTACAGTTCCACATCACGTAAAAGTTTTGTAGTAAATAGGATTAAAAAAGTTTATTTTGTTAGAAATGTGCACTGTCTTTAATGAAGTTTGTATAGTAAGTGCATTTACACGTAAAACCGTGAAATTTGCTAGTAACATGTCTAAGTTTGACATTGCTATAATTATAATTTGAGTAACCTGTTCAAAGGCTTATCCACACGCGTTAAAGCGTGGTTCAAATTCCTTAACTAAACGCGGGTACATGTACAAAATTCAGGTGAAATTACGATGCCGCTATGCCTGGCGGTACACCGATTAAGCAATAAATCACAATATTATAATAGCTAGCTAAATGTAAACAGGATGACACCACCCCCTAAGCCCACCACGCTTTTTGAACAATGCTTCATTTAACGACACAAAAAATGTCAAGCAACGCTGACAAATTAAACCAATAATATTGGTAATAGGGGAAAATAACATATTATACTGTAAGTTTTCGCGATTTTCTACATGGCTCATTAGAAGTTAAAAACTGGTTATTACTGCAGTTCAACTACAACATATCTTCACGCCAAATCCCTTTCGGGGTAGGTAGAAAGAACCGAGTGCCATATGTCACGATCCTTGCAGATTGGTCTTGCTTCCTTCACATTCATGACTCTCTTCGCCGGTTGCGAATTTTTCAACCAATTGGCTTTGTAGCTATACAATATTTATGAACTCACAAAAATACATTGAATGCTGTTTAAAACATCAAAATCGATCATCGTTTTCAAAATATACATAGGTACATACAGCTTTTCCAAACTTGAAATATTGTAATTTTTAACAAAATTTCGATCTTTAAAGTTTTTTGCATTGACTTACTTATTATTACTATGGACATCGGGTCTCAGACTAAAATTCAGAAAAAAATGTCACAATTACACATCACAAGAATAGAATTGTTAACAAGGTAATTTAAACACTAAATTCATTACATTACGGTTTAATTTTGACGTATCGTGATTAAAGCGGAATTGTAGCTCTTTTTGAGTTTTGTAGCTCATTTGGCTCGGACATTTTTTAGCGCGGACCTGACGTCCATAGTAATAATAAGTGAATGGCTGACAATTTAGTTTTAATTTTTTTAGCGTTGTAATGTTGGTGTATAATTGTTATTACTCTTTTATTTTCGTTGTTGTTGTTTTAACAAGTAAGTTATTTGATAGTTATGTAATAATGATTAAACGCATTGTTGTGTAAACACTAATGCTTCCAAAATTTTAAAATGCAATTAGAGAACAAGGCATGGGCAATTTAGCTTTAAATTTTTATACAAATAATATTCGTACTTATGTGATATAAGTATAATTAACACATTTTTGCTTTAACAGTTACAGCTTGTTAATTTAAGCTTACACGCACTAGCATCGTTGCTACTACTTGGTTGAGCTCTGCAACGTCTCGATTGGGTTTAGTACCAACGCCGTACTTATTCCTGTCGCAACAACGCCGATGCTTGTCACTGTTTTTTTCCAGTTCGGAGGGTAAGGTAATTGGTAAACTTATGCATGTAGCGATCCAACCCTACCACACTGATAGCAACGCACGATTAACATCTGTGGGGTCTATAGGTTCTCTTTCCTTTAGCAGAATTACTGCTTGTTTTCTATCTTATGAAAAAAAAACATACTTAAATATAAATAGATAAAAAATCTCACCGGAAAATTTTTGAACTCAACTTTAGTTGAAATTTTCTTTGCTAGGCGTCACATAAGACTGTAATATGATTTTCCCCAAGAATATAAATTGTCTCTCTGTACTATATGTATAGAAATATCAACACTTTCGTACGTTAATGCACTTTAGTGCGCTTTCAAATACATTAAACATGCAGTTTAAGAGGCTTTTACCCGTAAAGATTATATTACTCTTCATGCTTTGTGCAAAAATAATGTTTAAATTCGATAAATAATACAACCGATTGATATTTGTCAAATTTGATCATTTTGTAACATTTAAGAGAATTTCAGATGACATTTTTTAACAATTCTAACATGTAGAAGAGAAATGGATGATATTTTATGTAAAATTTGAATTGTAAACATGTCTAATATTTTGTCACAACTTTACACGTTTACATGTTGACGAATTTTGAAATAAACTCATGTTGGAAATGGATGATGACCTGGAATAGCACATAGGCTTTTTACCCCGAAAAAATTAATAGTTCCCGCGGGATTCACAAAAACATTTATAATGCAGCAGGCTGCACGCAGCAGCTAGTATTATATATTTTGTTTATGTTCATTTATTTAAACGCTAGCCCAGTCGATTTATATAATACTAGGCTTTAGCTCCGTTAAATTGCAGATGTGATAAGGTTTGTATAGCGGGGATAAACATACGTAGTAGCTGTGATGTATTTTCCAAAAGTGTGATATAACCAGACTGACCAGAATGAGACAAAGTCGAACGAGCTCAAGCATTGTTTTGTGACTATCGGTTCACCGCGGCCGTTTACTCTTTTATGCCCGGTTCCAACTATATCTGTAAAACCACTAGTTATAGTTACGAGTAGTAACATTATACGAGGCGTAAGCTAAAACTGTTCCTATAGTGTAAAATTACCAAATATTCATAGAAACTATGATACGTCTCGTTATTATTAAGTTGGTTGCTAATGGTGACTGCTACGAATGTCGTACCGTTTATTATAGGAACCGGCATTAATAGTTTATATCTTTTCATCTTTGCTGCGAGTTACGGCTATGTTTTAATCGCGCTGAACTAATTTATAACATGAACTTTAAAACTAACGCGTTCCACTATCATAACTAAAAAAGTAAACGGGTCAAAAACGTGTAGGTACATTTGTAGAACTTACTTGTAAAGCTCGACGTTTCGGCCAAGTTAAATTGACCGTGGTCACAAGCGGACTGGAGCAGCGAGTTTCCTCCGTCGTTTTCGTCGGGATCGATTTTCATCTACCCCCTTTTGGTCTTTTTTTCGCATTTAACCTACACACAACATTAACCGTATCTAGAATTTTATTTGTATGCAGGTGCAAAGGCAGTATTCTCTTAACCACTGGGTTTCAATCCGGGGTTATTTAAATCCATCTTCCCCTTTAATAATAATTTATAACATATTATACTCCTCGGCCATATTTGATGTAACTAAATGGAGATGAGATGTGGGAAGGATGAAATTCAGTTGCTTACAATTTATCTTTATTTGCATGCTATTTGTAGCGGAATAGGCTTGTACATTAACTTAAATAAGAAAACTTGTAACCCTATTTCAGGCAAATAAAGAAATTTAATTTAATTTACAGATTGGATAATAGACAAAATTTTACTTCCAGCTTACTCAAATTTTAAAGTTTAATGAAATACCAGTCATCGATATAACTGACTCAATCTTAATTGAGTATAGCAATTGGGGAGCTTCACGTAACAAAACATCATTCGAGCCGAAGCGCGTAGGGCTCTTACACACAAAACTATGATATAACGTTGCGTCGTGCTACGACGCGACACAATGTGTAAGGAAATGTGTAAGAACCCTAAACGCTTCGACTCGATTGACATTTTGCTGACGTCAAATTTGTCAAAAACATTCTATCGACGTAAAGCAGAAATACTCACTTTAGAAATCGCGTAGTGTAATTTACAAATATCTCACCTAATTTAGCTCCTTCAATAAAATGCATTTTTAATAAAAAAAATCAAGTTATGTATGTGTATTCGTATAAAAATATTCACAAAATAAAGGCGCATACAGAAGCAACATTGTTTGCCGTACCAGAAAAACAACCCAGAAATTCATAAATGAAATACTTTATAATATCATTAATTTTAAAGTGCCAAAGAGAATTGATATGATATTGTATTTTCTATGTTTACATAAAAGTTTTTAATACAATAAGTTTTTTTAACATATTGTCTTTTATTGCATGAATTAACTGTTGGTGAAACAAATCAATTAAGATATAGATAGATATGAAAGTTACTAATGGATCCATGAACAAATGCTTTTACATATTGAAATTACTACCCAGTTTATCATTTCTTATATACAAGTTCGTATTTTATAAAATCCATTACAGCACTCGATTAAATTCAATCTGAACTGGGAGTAAATCTTCTGCGCATATTAAATAAATGTCGGAGTAGGCCGTTTCTCAGATTTATTGTTTGGTCGAGTTCAAAGATGTTCCGTCGCTTTACAGACCAACAATTGTAGAATACTCTCCGATTGGTTAAAGCAATTTGTAGTATCGTTAAAATGTTATGTGATGTAGTATTTTATTTATAAAATATATTTGGTTCTCAACTGTAGCCGTTACATATTGTGATATTATTTACTAGCGTTTACCTACGACTTCACTCGCATTAAAAGTTATTTTTAATTTCTCGGGTACAGATTTTTCTGTATGATAAAAAAGATACACATTATGTTATGTTCATATAACCGGTAAAGGGGGCAAAAGCCTTTGATGTCTCTAGACGATGCATGGTTGTCTTTTACCATCAGTAGAGCCACCTGCTTGTTTGCTATCATATAAAACTTAAAAAAAACACAAATTTTCGTGTAAGCATCCACAAACACACGTACACAAAGACGTGCAAACTTACACGCACGCACACACACAAATACACATACACACACACACAAATACACATACACACATTTCTGTTTATATTCATATTCACCTTCTGTGTTTTCAAAGTTCAATTTATGGAATAGGTACCTTAAAAGAAAATACATCACGTTATAATTCTATAATATAGTGTTTGAGATAATTTTGTTATTAAAATACATTACCTTAGTTATTACATTATGTTATAACAATATATTATTTATTTATTTAATTCAACTAAAATCGACAGCCAAACCTCAATATAGGTACAATATTAAAATAATTGCATAACATTGCCCAATTAAGGATTTTCTTTATGTACACAGTTTTATAAGTATATTGTATCGATTCAGGCGTTACTTTGCGGAAATCCATATTTAAACAAAGAAATCTAGTTAATTTGCAATTTTCCATTTTTGCAATTTTTCTAGATTTCTTTGTTTATAAGTATATTTACATTCATCTTAGTTAAGTTAATTACAATTACACAAGTGGCTACGATGTAAAACGTAAAACATATTAAAAATGTAAATGCAAAGTCTGAACAGATAACTAGTGCATAGAAAACCTTTATTCAAATGAAACTGACCAAAACACACACCCTATTAACGAGTCTCAATGTACCATATCTAAGCGCGGTTCAGTTGGTACGAATCTTATTCAGGAAATGAAACGTAGCCGGGTAAATTTATAGACCTAAACTCCCCACCGGTGTTACCCACTTATCATTTACGCCCATCACTTGGAAACAGTTTTACATTACTGAGTTTAAAAGCGTTTAATGGAATTTAAAATGTTATACATTTTACTGTAATGTATTGTTTCTATTTTAATGACTTGTGCAGTGACGTTACTTTGTTGGAATGGAATCTCATCTTGAAATAATAATTGCAGAATTTTAATATTTTTAACTGTAAAGGAGGTGGTTTTACAGTCGGTTGTTTTATTTCTGTTTGTTACTTCAGAATTACGTTTTTATGATGTGATTTGATTTTTTTAGTTTGATCCTACCTATTTCTTACTTACCTTTGTAGTTTGTACCTACTTTTTTTGCTACACTATATTATAAATAGGTAAGAATTGTTTGCTTGAAATGGATTAACCCGAAAACGAATAGACCAAATTTAAAAATTCTTTCACCCGTATATATTATGTATTACTGAGTAAAATAGATTACTTTTTTATCCGATTGAGTAAAAGGAAGTAGAGTGTGTGTGATATTCATATCTCACGACTTCATTCTTTAACGATAAATGTGTTTTTTATACTTATCCCGTGCTGATGAAAACTTTGAAAATTTAACAAACAATTTTTTAGGTTCAAATCCTGTCGTGTCAAAAAACATCTATGTTAAGTTTTTATAGTTTTTCCTATATTTATTAAAAATATATAATCACATCGCAATCGAAATAAATCATCACGTTAAAGTTGTATTAGGTACTCCGGTCTTCATACTCCTACAATATTCGTTACTAATAGTATATTTTCCCAGCTGCTAATATATAGATAACAGCTAAAATCATATTTACGATACTATGAATCACACACTTTAACTCACATCTTACCAAAAATATTGCTCAGTAAACGTAACACGTGTTAAACCATTAAACTTTGTAAGTACTCCTTGTATCAAGCACACGGTTTAAGAGACGCTTGTAAATCTTACACTAGACGACTTAGATGTGACACTTTTACGCGCACTCACGATTCTGTAGGTATCATCATTAATAGCAACATGGATGCCACTTGAGTGTGTATTTAAAGCTCTCAGGGAACAATTAAAACTGTCGGGATGGAAATTTAAAGGCGTTTGTATACCCGGTTGCTTTGCGCAATTAGACCCAAGTAGGAATGTCTCACACGAATAAGTTATATGTATATTTAGAGGAGTATGAAAATGAACTTTGTTTTGTTTGATTGTAACGCAAGTATTCTAAATTCTGATTGCTTTTCAACCGACGAAATTCGTAGTAGGTATGTAATATTGTTGGGATTGGAATTGTTGAAATTTGGATAAGTATTTTTACGCCCATTAGACAGATAGATATACAGATATACAACCAGTGCACCTCTATTAGCCGAAGATACTCGGTCCCACAATGTGATAGGTGGCAAACCTATCACCAAACTTTACTTATCCAATCCCGGGCAATTTTGTTTTTATCAAATGAAATGAAAAATATTTATTTGCAAGAATATGGGTATATTTATTTGCAAAAAAACACCCGACGCGGAAATCAAACCCGGGAGCTTATGTGATCAACACCGACACTAGACCACTGGACCACAAAAGC
>DWBA01001466.1:0-10566 GCA_018236825.1 Apodemia zela
CTTATCAAGAAAAATCATAGACAACCTATAAAAAGACATTTACACTTTTGTTAACCTGTAGAATAAATCTTAGGTATTATTTTCGGAAATAAAAAATTAAATAATTAATAAATAATTTACACAAATTAATGTTTAAAACAAACAAATATAACAGTACCTGAACTTTCGAGACATTTTACACAAAATAAATTTCTGAATGCACACATGTTACCATAGATTTAGTATAATCTATGGTTGTTACAGTATTTGACAGGATTTGACAACAAATGTTTGACATGTAATAAACAAATAATCATTTATTGAAATGATTAAGTATTCATTTAATATATCGATTTTTCATTGTTTTTAAGATGTACTCTGCTATTCGGGGCGGAGACAAATCCAACGAATCAATAACCATGAAAATTGGTTCAACAAATCTCGAGTTATAAGTGTTGTAACAAACCCGTCTTTATTTTATATATACGATTTTTCATTGTTTTTAAGATGTATTCTGCTATTCGGGGCGGAGACAAATCCAACGAATCAATAACCATGAAAATTGGTTCAGCAGATCTCGAGTTATAAGTGTTGTAACAAACCCGACTTTGTTTTATATATATAAGATTGAAGCGGTGTCTCGAAAAAGGTCCCAATCCATACCCATAGACGAAACGGCGTTTTTTTTTAAATCGATAGTTAATCCCATGGTACATTATGTTGCGGAATATGATCCCAATTTGTAAGAGATTTAGGCTCATAAATGGCCTTCAAAATTTAAGCGTGTGGAAAAAAGTCCCCATTTAAAAAATCGGGCCTTCTATTACATACTGGCAACATTGAAATGTCACTTGCGATTGCGTTCTTACGTCTGTCATTTCTGTCAGTCAATTCAGTTGTTGTGGTTTAATTTTAATCGTTATTTTGATAATGAGTGACGAAAAAGCGTGTCAAAGCCGAAGAATGGAAGGATAACAAACGTAAAAAACTGAGAGCTTGCGGAGCTGAAATAGTTAACAGAAAAGGAAAACTTATTCCAACCAGGAAAAAAGGTGATAAATGTCGATGTAAGCGGCGTTGTTTATGTATATTTTCTTCGTCTATTTCAAGTGGAATATTGTCAAAGGAGATCCTCCAAATCCCATACAAAATTACCCCAGGCCCGGCGCCAAAGTAATGTATCTAAGATTTTAGAATAAAAGTAGAGAAACTATTATAAAGATTCCCTATGGTTAAATTCAAATGCTAACATATTTTTTTAGACCGGAGAATTTTCTCAGGCGTTCGATGTTAAAAAAATATTTTTTAGAGAAATTCCGTCCTTTTTATTTCATTACCATAATAATAGGTAAGTATTTACATATATGCATGTTTATCATATTATATAAGTACACATATTTCATTTGCAGTTATATTTTATTTATAGAAAAAAATACTAAGAACTTGTGATAAATAAATAAAACAATAAGGTCAACTGTTTTAGCTTTTTGTTTGTATTATCTAATGATGAGTATATCAATTTATGCATATAGGTACAATAAATACTTATCAAGCCAAACGGTAAACAAAGGATCAACGCGCACCTGTGATGTGAAGGCACAAGTGGGTACATTTTATTGTCTCGCTCACGTATAATGGTTTAGAGGGAGAAACAAACAGTTTTATGTCCACGCGCAGTCCTTCGCTAACGTTTGTTGTGTTGTGTACTGTGCGCTATCTTATCTTAATATTTCTTGTGATTTATATATTTTACGACGACTTGGCTGTTTCCTCTTGGACTTTGGATTTTCTTGTGAAATGGCAGACATTTGTGTTTTGTATACACGATCGCTTCGGCAACGTCGTAGACATGTTCTATCGGAACATTTTGCACAATCACGTCGAGAGTTCGTGGTTCATATTATACATGCAATTCAACCACCTCAAGAGGTAAGATTAAAATCGATTTCCATTTAAACAAAAAGTTTATTTTTTCATACTGGAGAGATAAATGGATCGGCTTAGGTGAAATAGATACTGCATGTTTATGATACTTTTATTCAAAGAGCAGCAGCAGAGTTTGATTTCTTTATAACCTAAAAGTAGCAAACTGACTTAAAATAATTTTAGTTTCATATCATTAGCACCTATTTGGAGTAGCGTCATTCAATACCGTACCACGGACCACCCATGGTGATTGCCAACCTTCCGCGAGTTCATGCGACAATAATCACGTTGTATATGATTTGATTACACCCCCATTTCCGTTCTAGAGGCGGTTGTCTACATTAACTATATGCCGCGGCAATTTGTTAACGGCGGCGATAAATATCAGGCATATTACGTAATGACGACATTTTACATTCATCGTGAGGCATTAAATAAAACGTATTCATCTTTAGAATCTGACGACGCCGTTTGTAAACGGACTAATATTAGAATTTGCCTGCCACATATATACCTTATATTTCATACCTAACATATAATTAAAATGTTAGGTATGAAATCAACTGCGTTATTTATTTGTACCTATATGATTTTAATGTATGTATATAATTTACTACTTTTTTTTCTCTAGGACCAAAAAATAAACTGAAAATGATATACTGAACTGTACTAATTCTAACCACAAATGCTGCGCGGCGTGCCGGGAACCACTGACGAACTAAGCAACGTACTGGGAATCGAAGTAAAACGCTAAGCGACATTATGGGAAGCGACGTTAAGGGAACAAATCAAACGAACATTACTTCACTCAACGCGAGTGTAAGTAATAATTATTACAAAGCTCTCAAAGCAAAAAACTGGGGGTATAATAGCATCCTTGGTAAAGCTATTAGAGCATAACAATACAAATGTTCTCAGATTACATGTATTAATTGCCTGCTTGAGTACATTACTACCGGCCCTCATTGTACAACATCACCCCAAGTTCTCACAAATGGTGACTTAGAAGTGGCAAAGTGCGTCGTCACTCATAAACTTGGTTATAGAATTAACGTCCAGCCACAAGATAAAACTGGAAGTACCGAGAGGGGAGATAACCTTCTTCAGCTGCAAGGCACAACATCACCCAAAATTTACGGAAGAATGGATCGTATCATTAATTGCTGGCACCGATGAAAGCCTATTACTCCGAACCAACTTTGAAGTGCCTAATATCAGTAACAACAGGTATGATTAATTTGGAGATGAACCGCACGGCGTTCAAGAGCATGGAGGAGGATCAAACAACCAGCTTGCTAACAAATATTCAAAATTTGAACAAGAAAATAACAAACTTGTGCTATACCTATGTGAAAACCAAGCTTTTGACGAAGGAGAAGCAACGAAACTACTTTGCAGAACACCTGAAGGGATAGCCCTCCAATTTACACGAAACTTTGACGGCCGACTTAAAACAGCTCTATGTATTGCCAAAACACTGGTATTTCAAGAGTCAACCTCACAAAGACTGGAACGATAAAAAAAGGGCACTTAAACTAGATCCACACGTATTCTACGTGTGGATCTAGTTTAAGTGTTGTATACGATGGTGTCGAAGAGCTGGAACAACTGGTACACGCGAATCGAATAAACTATTGTTATTATAATAAACTATAATATTTACATTTGCCAGAATCACCATGGATCACTTCTACGGTAGAACGGGTAAACATAATAATCTCTTCTTCCTGGGACCCCCGAGCACGGCAAAACAACCGTAATGCTATCACTGTTGGAAATGTATTACCACTATTGCATTCTAACGGGACTACAGCCAACCTCACGCGAATTGTGTCATGAGAAATGCATGTTTTATGGTCGAATGCAAACTCACCGAAAACCAATTCAATTACTTTTACACGATCGTACAACCATCGGAATGAACATCTGTGGCTCCACGAAAATCCGCATGCAGTGAAAGAGAGTTCCTACCAGCATCAGTTTTCGGTGAATGTTTGGGCAGGTATGATCGATGACGATTTAATTGGACCGATCATTCTACCGTCCACAATGAATGGTCCAAGATTTCTGGAGTTCCTACAAACTGATTTTTTTGACGCACTTTTGGAGCTGCCATTAAATTACAGGAGTGGGATGCTACTGTAGCTGGACGGTGCTCCGGCCCACTTTGCAGTAAGCATGCGTAATTATCTTAATCAAAATTACACTCCATTTTAATGAGCAAAATCCCAACAAAACTCTTCACATAACTTTTTTTCCGATAATTGTTGTGGCCAAAATAAAAACAAGTATATTACAACATTATATGCTTATGCTGTTTCTAAATTCAAAAATATTCACACCATTACTCACAAATATTTAGTAAAGGGCCATACCCAAAATGAAGGGGATAATGTTCACAGCCTAATTGAAAAAGAGATTAAAAGAAATAAGAAATCGGAAAGAAGTAAGCAGCTCATTTTGGCTACTATTACAGAGCCAGTTAAGAAATGTACCCAGAAAATTAACTGGTCGAAGATGGACCATAGACGATAGTCTTAGCTTTAAGCATCCATAAAAAATCAAGTGCATGCTACAAATTGCTAACAAGATTATTTTGTTTACCGAGTGTAAGCAGTCTGAAGGCATTATTATATAAAATACCCTTAGTTTGTGGTGTAAACAACCAAGTTTTGGAAACGATTTCCCAAATAACTGAAAAAAGAGACGTAAACGAAATATGCATAATAGCATTTGATGAAATATCAATATGAAAAAAAATTACATTCAATAGCAGACTTGACCTGATAGATGGCTATCAAGATCATGCATCTTAAGGCCGGACATCCGAGATAGCAAGTCATGCCCTAACCTTTATGGCTATTGGTGTTAGAAAGCAGTGGAAGCAACCTGTAGCTTTTTTTTCTGGGGATTGTGTAATAGCAGATAGACAAGCGGTACTGACTGCGGAGGTGAGTTTTAACCTTTTTAAGACTTATTACTGTTTTTATATGTTTATAATATCTATGGGTGACTAATAAGTAGGCTCCACCAATGATAAGAGATATTGCTGCTTGAAGACAACTTAACTGAACTCCACTGAAGTAAAGAGCGAACCATAAAAATTTACTAATTATATGGAATTAATACATTAGAACACCTAAATTAATGTTAGATTGTCACTTGGTAGTAAAGATCTGCATCGTCTCGCCCGATCTGGTACCATCGAGTTGTGTTCCAGCTTGGAGGTTGAGGTAACAGGCAAACTTATGCAAGTGGCATAAAGACCCTGACACATATCAACGCACGATAAACATCTTATACAGGTTCTGAGGGCTTGCTTCGGAGCATGGCTGGAAGTTGTTGGAACTGTCTGTGATCTTGATGGTGTCAATAAACGAGCTATAAATTTATTAGGATCATCAACAGATGAACCATTTTTCATCATTGATGGTCATGAAATTGTAACAATTTTGGATCCACCCTATTTGTTGAAATGTTTTCGAAATAGTTTTTTAAAACATGAAGTTCATTACACTCAAGATTTGCTAATTGAAGGAAAACAAATACAAGGTTTGCTAATGAACATTAGAATTTGATTCTATATACACCCAGGAAGTTGGCATGGACAGCAAGCAGATATGTAAATATAATAAAAATAGTTCCCTTGCTGGGTACGCCTTTAATCTATGAAGTTCTCTGCGATTCATCGGTTTTTTGGTAAGCGAGATGGATGTGAATACCTATCACTGAATTTTGTTTTCTTTTGTTTAGATTTAGATTACAGGTGATTGTTAGATTTTCCTTTTGGATTGTTCAACGCTTATGAATGAAATATGCTTTGCCCAACAAGGACTTTGCAATTTATAAACAGTAATTTATTAATAATGTGGAATTTCCAGAATGCAATCTCCGGAAATTATGCCAAAGGCGAGGCCGGGCGAGAAGCGGCGGTGTCCTGATGTCTGGGAGTGGACCAGGCATGGGCTGAAGCGTATTCGTCGCCGCTGCGAGGGCGGGCACTGACACATGCCACAGTGCCTTCGCCGCCTTTGCAGTCGGCGACAAAAGTGTGCGCGGCGAAAACTCTACTTTATTTAATTAAAATAAACTCTTAAGAAGCTTGGTGTGAAAGGGAAGGATGAATGATGTGTACTTGTATGATGAATCTTGTCTCTTGCAACGACGCCATTACGAAAGATAGTTTGCTAACGGTGTGCTTTGATGTAAAAATAATAAAAATAAGATTTGTGCTTAAAAGATCTACTTCATTCAGACCCCGATCCACAGTTTCTCATCCGGGATATTGAAATCTAAGTGATTTCGAAGAAATACCAAAGTTGACGATAACGAGCTACGAGATCACCGCGTGGTCGCGTGCGCAGGACGCCATTACTTCGAACGACGCGGTAATTAAGGTAAAAACTTATACGACGATACGACTAACGAGGATTTACCATGGCTGAAAGCAAAAACGACGACTTGAGGACCACGTGCAACCCATTTACGATGGTGGATTCTATTCCCAAGTTCACAGGAGATGATATGACGTATTCCTCCATAAAGTGGTCTCAAGATTTAGAGGATAATGCAGACATATTTTGATGGAGTCAGCAACAGAAATTAATAATCGCGCGCCGCTACTTAGCTGGTACTGCCGAACTATGACTCAAGACCGAAAAAACATTTAAAACCTACGACGAGCTAAAAACTGCCCTTTTGAAGGAATTTCCGGAGACAGTTATTTGCAAACAAATGCATGAAAATATAATGAGTAAACGCAAGAAACAGCCGAATAAAACATTTTATCAATATATGCTAATAATGAAAGAACTAGGAAAACGGGCTAGATTTCCAGATTACATCGCAATACAATATATAATCGATGGTATACCGGATTATGAATCTAATAAATTACTATTCTATGGTGTTACATCAAATTCAGTGTTTAAGGAAAAATTGGTGCTTTACAAAAGCTTTGAACAAAAATCAAAAAAAGTTGTCCATTTTCAACAAAACCTCGTTCTTAATATCAGTGAAATTTGGTAGGAATATTCCTTTCTGAGTAGAGGTCAGCTAAGAACGGATTTTACGAAATTCTAACCGGAAGGGGAATCGCAACTTCCCGCTAATTTCAGTTATTAAGCGTTTGCAAGTTGCGATGTTTTTGAGCTCCTAGAGTTAAAAAATTTGATAACTGTGTCATTTTGAGCTCTCCCAGCTCAGAAATAAAGTTGTATGATGCTTTTGAACTCTACGAAGAGCTCAGAAATCTGAAAGTTCAACGAGTCTATCATAAGCTAAGAAATTTCGGAAAGTAACTCCTAAATCGATAATTCAGGTTAATTGGCGCCCACAAACCTGACCTACCGTCACAATAGTCCTTAGTGACTCTTTTTTATAAAAATCACATTCAGCGAGTTAACATAATTATATTCTTTGATGTCATCAATTAGTCATCTGCGGTGTCTTCATTCCCCGACGTCGTTCTAACACGAGATATTCAAATTAATCACATTCCCGAAGTCGAAAGTCGTTTGACATTTACACTACTCGGTGCAGTGAAAATGATTACAACAGCTGAAATAATAAATCCAAATTATTACCTATTTTAGTTTAAATATGACCTTTTTGCTCAACGCTTATCATACGTCTTTCTTGTGCCATACCAGACTGACGTCTATAATTTCGGAATATCATCAACAGGTACGTTCTATAATTAGCAAATATTTATTCTAAGCTGACTAAATTTTCTGATAAACTTCCATCTTAATCACTTTTTACGATTTAAAATGAAATAAAACGAATTAGAGTTTTAATTAAGAAATTAACGTGCGAACTACTAGAAAAATTAAAATAATCAAAATATTTTGAGCGTTTTATAATGTTAAGTATTTTGAAATAAATAATTAACAAATTTTTCAATAAAAAATTATATTTACGTATATTATAATTCGTTGACTCTTAATTATTTTGTTATTCTTATGCGCAGTGACTGATGCGCATACGATTGCAATGGCTTCTTACTAGCATAATATTTTAAGCCGTCGTCAAGCCTAAACTCTAATGGTCTCCTCAATTTCAGGTTACAAAATTATAATAAAAATGGATAGCAGACCAAGGCAGAAAAATTCGGTGAGTTAACTGTTCTGTCTGTCTGTTTCACAGAGGTGAGAGAGAGCAGAAAGGAATAAAGCAAGACTCGCTTGTATTACTTAGACTCCCACACTTCCTTTTTCACCGATTTTCACCGATTAACAGAGGTTAAAGGGTAAGAATTCGGCTCACAACTAGCTTACGTCATCTGCAGAGCAGACTTGCTTTAGCTGACGTCATCTGCAGAGCAGACTTGCATTTTTTGCTTCGTCAGACACCAACTCCCGCAAGATTGACATTTTTATATAACAGAAGTCTACCTGTTAATTGTTTGTGTTTAAAATTTCACAACAAAGTGCCGAATTTACGTCACATATGCAGATGACGAAGGTGATCCCGACTTGATAACCGCTATTCGTGATCTTATAATCTTAAGATATTCGCGAATTACCCAAACAATTATAATAACTAAGTGCATCCTTGTTTTCAGGTTCCCGACTCCACCAACAACAAGGAGTCGGCACTATTGGCGTTCCTGCGTGCCGACCCCAAGGATTACTAGCAAATACGTCTCCGTTACGCGCAGAGCAATGAGGTGTCTACATCTGAACCTGTGTCGAGTTCGGAAGACGTAGTAAGCAGTCCGAATAAAGAGTACCGCAAAAGAAACACAAGAAAATAATACGACGCCAAGCAATGGGAATCGTCCTGCGTTCTTAGCACATTACATTTTTTTTTTAAATCGCCAGGTAACTATGGTATGACGTCAGAGTGCTGTACTTCGGTCATTATATCAGACGTCACTTATTTCCAAACACCTTGTGGACTTTTCGTCACGCTCGGCAAGGTCTGTTTCTGAAGTTAGGTTCGGACTCGGCACATTGGTTGTTTTGAGACTCTCACTTTCCCGTAATCTTGTTTCCTAAACGGCCGCTCTTTTCAGCTTTTCTGAAGCCCTAGATGGCTTTCTTGGTTCTGCTTTTTGCTACAACGACAGCCTGATGATTCTAATTCATAATTCGACTTTTTTTAAGAAAAACAAAGATCGGCCGAAATAAATTCTCTCTTCAGAAGAACAAATGGCTGAGTATCTTCGTATCAATTAGGCCGTACCAATTGTGTATGTAACTGTGCTTAGTGTTCAGAAGCAATGTAAGTCCCTATAGATAATATAGATGTCCTCATAATGGCTGTAATGAGAGATGCATAGATTTAATAATCTGTTATTGATTCAATTCCAAGTATAAGTATTCGAATTTATGTTCTGTAGGCTACTGATTGGACTGTGTTGTAGGCTACTTCTTGCGATCCCGCACAGTATTTCACGCATTTATAAACAAGGCCAGTTGGAGATTGATTAGCATATAGTCTTTCAAGGTATATCCAAGCTCTAACAAAGTTCTTATTTGCAGATACCCCATCGCCATCTGAAGAAACTGATCTCAATACTGAGATAAAGTTGCGAAGAAATGTCTGATCGCAAGGGATCCAGTCGCCGCCCAGAGAAAACAAAAGATGCTTCCGGAAATGCCATTACGCGATTCATTCGGCGCCTTAGTCCCACCAAAAGATACCATGGTGATGCTATCAAAGACAGTAAGTAGCACTAATATAATAACAAAATAAGTTCCTTCCAAGTTCATGACGAGAATCTCTGTTATCTTGTATATCTTTTCCAGCGACAAGACTCATATGCAAGTCTACATGGTTCCCCGCGAGTGGCTAGCCATCAAGAGGATACAATGCTTACTGTATTATGAAATGAAGGTTCACAATCGAAGACATGGAGAATCCGAAAGCTGTGTGCTCCAAATCGACGGAGTTACGGCGCGCGTCGAACGTCAAACCGATTACTTTTGGGCTCGACGGGATGGCGATACGGGACGGTAGCCAGAACTTAGGAAATATTTGGCTATTTTTGTCCCTTGTGTTGACTGCAGGACGCACTAAGCTTAATTTGTGGCAACAGGATTTTTTTCCGTAGCTAGAACATGGCCGTCTCCTGTTGCAGCAACAATTTCCGTGTGGAAGGGTTTATTTGTGTTAAAAAATGTCAATTAATAGTTAAACATCAATATATCGTTTTAAATACTATGAAATATTTGTTAAGGACTAAAAGTGGTCAGTACCGTTTTCTACTAGAGAAAAAATTACTTAACCCTCTCCCATTTTGAAAACCTGACGTAATTGATGAACGCTAAGATATGCAAACAACGCAAGTCAATTCAATGTACACGTGAAGTCATTTAAGTAAATAACTCGGAGGTTACTGATAACAGACTAAAATAAAAATAAAGCCAATAATAACATTGCATAAGAAGTTTATCAGTGTTTTGACGATGTCATATCACTGACCTACGAAAACAAGACGTTATATTGAAGGTTATGCTATCGTTCAGCAAGAGTCTACGAACTTGACTAAGACTAGGCGACGATGGCTGTAGCCCGCAAATCACTTCTTCTGAGCATGCAAAGTCATGACTCCCAACAATAGGCGAGATCTAATGAGAGTTATTTTATTGATTCTGGCGTTACTTTGCGGAAATCCATAATTTAAAGGTGAAATTATTTAAATTTGCTATTTTC
>DWBA01001467.1:0-10566 GCA_018236825.1 Apodemia zela
GGGTTCAATTACCGACAGGGGCAAACATTTGTGTGATGAGCATAGATGTTTGTATTTCTGGGTTTTGGCGTTTATTATGTATATAATAGTATTTATATATGTATTTCTATGATAATTATCTGACCCCTTCTGAGGTCTCCTCAGGAGGTGTCAGCAATGTTTTATATAGGTTCATCTTTTTGCTATTGCAACTTGCTTTGATATCGAAATAGAACCTAAACATTTTTGAATTTTAATCTGCTTAAATATTTATTTGTTCGGGCATCATAGAAGTATTATCATGATGGTAATGGTTCACCACGCTACAGTTTATATCAACAGATATATTTTTTGATCATGCTTATGCTAAAATGATCCTATAAATCGGTCTCTCATTATACTAGTAATGTAAATACCTGTTTAAAAACCTATCCCAATGATCATCACAAATACACACTCAACAAAACACCGTCGGGTCTGGAATCGACGACGTTGACCTATTTTTCGCCCTGCGCCTAACGCGGAGTGAAATTTCACTAATCCTCCCTCAGAAGGAGGGACCTTTGCGTTTATCATAATAAAATTGCTCTAAGCTCAGTTTAGGTCTCACTGGAGAGAGTCCAAAGCGCGGGCTTTAGCAGTCGAAAATTTAATTTAAACTCTTAATAAGCACTCTGCTCGCCTCAAATATCTTGTGTCACAGTAGAAGCGCATAGGGCCACTGAATTCCACAAAATTCCACAAAATAAATTGGTAGGCACCTATTTATTTTGTGGCTATTCTATGAAAACAGAAACAAAACTAATCTATAATATAAAAATGAATCGCTGAATGTGTTGCTAACCGCAAATCTCGAGAGCAGCGTTTTTTATAATATTCCTTGAAGTACGAGGATGGTTCTTACGGAAAGAAAAATTAAAAAAATACAAAAGTTTCGTAATAATACTTAAAAGTCAATTTGAACTTTAATACCATACCATAAAGTTTAAGTGTTAGTGGAGGGGTTCCGAGAAGGCAAAACAATTGAGTGACGTTAGTGTCCTGTAAATATTAATGTCAATATATTTTGTCAATATTAGGCGGTACGAAGTTCGCCGGGTCAGCTAGTAATTAATAAAATAGAATAAGCCTTCCAAGTTCCAAATCATAAATCTTTTGTATCATGTAATAGTCCACAGTACATCTTGTCGTTGTTAAATGATGAATACCTACATAATTAAAACTTTTTTAAATCGTTGTTATCAGTGTTCATTGTGTCTAATAAATTATTTGCTATGTTGTTTCAGACCAGTAGGTATATATGACGATATCACGAGATTTACGTTTCGCAGCATTTTCGAAAAAAATCATAGAGAAAAAATTTGGTACGCCAAAAGAAAGAAACTCACGAAGTTTCAAGTAGGTACCTATGTATTAGTTTATTTCATCATTTTACAAACAGTGTCATGTCCAGTGGACTAAAAGATAGGTATGCTTTCTTCAGTAGGTAATGTTTATACTTAGAGCTTGTAGCTATTTGTGAATATAGCTGACAATATAATTTCATTTGCGAAGGACATCACAAGAACGTTCATTGTCTAAATATACCTACATATATCATTTCATTGACTTTAACGTTTAAAGAAAAAAAATAAAGTTGGAACATCGAGCCGTGGAGTAAAGGCATCGAGCTTTTATTCGCACATCGAATAAATGCAGGACAATCTACAGCTGATACCAACTACTTGACGAATTTGTATTTTCTATATTTGACGACCTAAAATATTTATATAGCTTTTGCCAATGCTTGTCATTGTCGTGATTCGGTTTGGATGGTAAGGTAACTAGTAGACTTATGCATGTGACATTGCCATCCGGGCGCACGGTTAGCAACGCACCATTAACATCTTTGGTGTCTATTGGCGAAGGTTTCTCTTTCCATCAGGAGAGCCATCTGCTTGTTTGCTATCTTATTGTCTGCTTGTTAGCTTAAAAAAAAGAATATCAATAAAAAGGTACTTAAAATTTGACTTAATCTTTTAATAAAATTGTTTAGTACGGACACCCGTGCACGGCGCATAGAAGTTGGTTGTTTATAAACGGCGATTTACCGAACTCGCGACTAACGAGTGTTAGTACATCGTGCAGTGACCATACTTTTTGAATGTTAAGACACTAAATTTGTTGAGGTTTACTATGTGGTTAAGCAATATATTCTTATTATATGTTTATTGTTTACTTACGAGCTATGACCATTATATATTGTATTCTATAATACGAGTATATTGTATTTTAATATGTACAGTCTATTACTATTCAGCCTATATAAAATTACCTATAATATATTTTGTAAGTCTTATTGAATGACTTCTTGGGTTGAGAGTAATCCAGTAGGTATGTAAAGTAGTCTTTCGTACATTTTACCCGACTGCGCTAGAAAGAGCGTTTAGTTATCGAGTTAATGTATGTGTGTATATATATGTGCACAGCATGCATATTTTTTTGACACGCTCCGTATCGTCGTAGCCTAAACAGCTTGAGAGCCGAGATGGCATTATATTTGTCTAATGCCGGGCTCCTATAATCAAAGATCCGTCATTCGTAGCAGCAACCATTAGCAACCAATTTAACAATAACTTTTATTTTTTTGCACAATTTAGAAGTTCGGGGTACAACAAGTTAACTTTTGTACATTTTGAAACTCTTGACACACCATAACAAAGCTGTAGTTTGTACATTTTAGAACCCTTAAACACTCCTAAAACAAAGCTATAGTTTGTATATTTTAGAACCCTTAAACACTCCTAAAACAAAGCTGTAGTTTGTATATTTTAGAACCCTTAAACACTCCTAAAACAAAGCTATAGTTTGTACATTTTAGAACCCGTTAACACTCCTACAACAAAGCTATAGTTTGTACATTTTAGAACCATTAAACACTCTCATAACAAAGCTGTAGTTTGTACATTTTAAAACCCTTAAACACTCCCATAACAAAGCTATAATTTGTACATTATAGAACCCTTAAACACTCCCATAACAAAGCCATAGTTTGTAGATTTTAGAACCCTTAAACACTCCCATAACAAAGCTATAGTTTGTAGATTTTTGAACCCTTAAACACTCCCATAACAAAGCGATAGCTACGCCCATATATCATAGAAAGATTTCAATACACAATTTGCACATGAAGCGTTACTGTCAAGTGTCAATATAGGTGTCTAGTAGTTTTAAAAAAATGTTTGCATCGACGTACTGTACATCCGGAAAAATCAACAAAAAAAAACAACGTTTGTTCACTCATGCAGGAGATACGAGTATGACTTGTCACAAGAGCGACACGTTTACTGAAAAAAGCTGCCTAAAACTAGATATGCGTTGGATTTATCAACATTGCACGTCTATTACAATGTGGGACATAACACCATCATTGGTTAATAGTGGATGTAAGTATGAGTTGTACCTTTTTATAGGAATACTAGCGACCTGCCCCGGCTTCGCACGCATTATAATATACATGCATTATACATATAAACCTTCCTCTTAAACCACTCTATCTATTAAAAAAAATCCATCGGAATCTGTTGTGTAATTTTAAAGATCTAAGCATACAGACACACAGACGGCGGAAAGCGACTTTGTTTTATACTATGTAGTGATGCTGTCGTATCCAACCCTGGTAAGACTTTATGGAATTCTTTTACCTATTGATCAAGATGGTAGTGCCACATTTCTCCAGTCGTCTGCCTTTTACGAACTGCTTGACAGAATGACAACTGGTGTATATTCTTCAAAAGGGGGCACGGATCATTACGTTAAGCCTAACGGTATCCAATGTTTTAATTTTTTAGCTATTTAAGTAATAGTAAAGCTTAATATTTAAGCTTCTGTGGTCTAGTGTTCCGGTGTCGGAGTAAATCGTATGAGGTCTCGGGTCGAGAAATTAAAGAAAATGTGTTTTTTCAATTTTCTGATGAATACAACATTGCCCGGGATTGGATAAGTGTCCGGTTGGCGATAGGCTGGCCACCTATTATATAGTGAGCAATACATAATACTGAAAACAGATAGCTAAACACATATTATGTGTATCACAATTATGCATGTCCCTGTCGGGGATCGAACCCGAGCCTCTTATTGATCGGCGCCGTTAATACACCCGATCTACGAGGCGGTCAGAGTATTAGAACTCAAGTCATTCTTAATGCACGGTAATGTTATCTACCATTACCGTGTTTAATGTGTGCTGTGCAATTTTCAACAGCATTAGTTCATTTCTGAACTGATATGCTATCTTATTTTTCACATACAAGATACGTATTACATTTTTCACATGAAATATCTTGTAGTAAGTATATTTTTAGTTGCTTGTAGAGACGACGCAATGGTTTCGTAATCACTAGGAGATAGAGAACGTCTATGCAAATATTATAGAGAGAAAAGTTTCGATTTTTTGTTTGTTTGTTACGATTTAATTCAAAAACTACTGGGCCGATTGTAAAAATTGTTTTACATTTAAAAATCTACATTATCCAGGAGTGAAATAGGTTAATTTTTACCCGACTGAGCAAAGAGAAGTAATGATTTTTAATCACGCGAACGAAGTCGCGAGCAACTGCTAGTTTCTGATAAATGTGATGTTTTTCTAAAGATGTACTTAATTTATGATCCTTTTACTTGTTACTTTGCCAACTGCTGCTTAACATCCAGTCATAATTTATGACTAACGTTACTAAGCGAAGCTTTCTAAATCTGTCTTTCTGTTGCTCTTAATTACTTCTGTTGAGCTTAAGCAGAGGTGTGCAGTGCGCTATGTATAACGTACCATGTCTCTGGTGGTTTATAGTCGAGATGCTGTACCGAAAATGACCCTATCAGTGTGTAGTGTTTACTGTTTACCCTAAAGTAGCCTGAATAAATGATGACGTAGGAACGAAGGAGCGTCTGTCGAAGCAGTGGAACATAAAAAAGGGCTTGTCACGGTGTTGGCTAAGCGGATTTGGCATCGGTGTTGCAGATGTTGGCGGCCCCGTCAGCGACGGCGGGCGCACGCACGGAATGCAGGCGCGGCGCGGGGCGCGGGCGGTTGCTGCCGCGGCGACGCTGCTGCCCGCCAGTCTGCCGCGCGCCACCCGACTCGCCGCCTGTACGACTACGAGCGCGCCACGACACCTCCACTCGCAGGTATGTACACTCGACCTTCACACGAACATCTCGGATACCGCACCGGTGGCTCTCGCGGCGGCCCAGACTATTTCGGTTCCTCACGCTCGAAAATAGCATTTTAACACCGGCATCCTCTCAACCGATATCTAATTGTTTACCGGTCAACGCTTCTGCATATCAGTGTTACATATTTATTATTTGTCGCTGCGTTGAGGTCACAGCGCCCGCGGCGAAGTGTGCCTTATCGCGAGCGTAGTAGAGTCGCAGTAATGGCGCGAACGCCCGACCTCGGGTTGAGTTCTGTCTTTGCACTACTTGCAGTGCTCTTGCGTCGTTCTTTTACTTACAAACGATGTAAGTAGGTACTTACTCACCTCTTAAAACGTGTTACCAGTAAAAGCAAATGCAACTCAAAGAAAAAAGTTTAACCACACAGATTTATCGTATTTTGCAAATGTAGAGATGTACCTTATCGACAATCGTTATGTATCTAATTTGTGTTGTTGTCTAAAAACTTTATATAGCTAGCTACGTGTGTCTACATATATATGTACCTACATGTTAAGTTCTACGTCAGTCCTCGCTATTTGGATGTTAGCTGATTAGAGGAGTGGTAAAAGGAAACGTGACTTATGCATATAAGCTTGTTAGCTCTTGAATATCATGACAGTTGTTGTTAGCTCCAATGACGTAGAAAATGCCGCGTGACTTTAAAAACCAACTAACACTGTTGCGAAGAAACTACGATGTAAGTAAATATAGTTGTAAAACGAGTGCGTGTGGACTTGCCGAGGGATTCGAATCCATCCGGTGTTGTCTTCACCGAAGCTGCACAGTGCGTGTCGTGCGAACGGCTTCGCGCGATCCTAGCCCTTATTACCCACAAGTCACGCCCCAAAGTTCCATGATTACGCGTTCAGTACTTAGTACACCCTAGATACATCGGTCGAACCGCTCACGGCCTCGTTATTTTCAATTTACGGCAAACTCGCACCAACACCTAACATCATTAGGAAAGAATTTGCTTGGTAGAGGCGGGCGGTAAGAGTGTTTCGTAGTTGAGGCGTGTTTGAGATCCCCGACGCACGAGGCAGTGAAAGTTGGGGGTGAGTTAAGAGGCAGGGTGGCAGCACCCCGCAGGAGTGGTCGACCCGGGAGTAACAACTGGGAGCTGGAAATTCCGTTCCTCTTTTACTGAGGCCGATGAATCTTTACTGGTAAATCAATCGTTGGAACTTAGCGGACTCAGGAGATAGGATGAAATGCGAGGAAAACTTTTGTGAAATACTTAGGATGTTGGAACTTGGTTTACTTTCGAAAAACAGAAATGTAGTTTTGCAGTACGAGTAGTAAATGTTAGAACTGTTAGAAGCAAAGTGATCATTGATGTATGTTTTAAAAATGTACCAATCGATATGACTCCGTTGCCTCTGTGGCCTAGTGATTAGTTTGATCGGCTTAGACCTCAAGATCCCGGGTTCGATTACGAATGATTCAAGTGTTACTGCGTTTTCTTTATCTCGAAAATCTTTAGTAGCACAGAAATTGGTGGTGGAGTGTAATCACTCCCGTTTCTTGGTCAGAAAAACGTGTCAGTCCCGGTCTTTACAAGTCGATAAAATCCATATTTCGCTAGCTTAAAACAATAAATAAATGTCACCGGACTAATTACGCGAATTGATCTAACCCAAAGTAGTAGTAAAAAGTACTACTACTTTGGGTTAGATCAATTCGCGTAATTAGTAACCCAAAGTAAGCAAATTATATGCTTGTGATATGGGTGTTGATGACACTAATACGTAGAAATATACAATATACTCAAATGTATATAATAAATATCTTAACCCAGAAATACAAGCATCTGCTCATCTCACAAATATTTATCCCCGTCGGGAATGAAACCCCAGCCCCATCGATTGCACAATCAGGGTCGCTAACCACTCGACTGACAGGGCGATTAAATTCGGTTGGGTCTGATAACGTCTAGTACTAATATATTCTGTGGTCTGATGCTGATTGTCCATCAAGATTCTGTTCATACTGCCTATTGCACAACGGAATCGGCACTTTGATTGAACGAACAACTGAAGTTCTCCAAAACTGCGCAAACAATCCATCGTTTGTATGTGTGTATATAAATGTTCGTTCCACGATGACTCGAGTATCGTTGATTAAAACATCGCGTCGTTAAACTTAGGCGGAATTAATAAGACAAAAAAAAATTTTAAATTCTAAGTTGAGCCAAATCGGTTTTGGGGTTGCCGAGATTTGGGGTAACAAAAGGAGGTTCAAAAATCGAATGTTTAAAGATACGTTATCGCTAGTTCACAGTTCGAATCACTGGTAACTAGCAGGGTGACCGAGCTTCGCTTATCTTCACGCCCGTATACCGGAAGAGGTAGGCAGAGGCACAACCAGTGCACCCACGATTAGCCGAAGATACTATAGGATCCACAATGTGATAAGTGGCTAGCCTATCGCCAACCGAGCACTTTTCCAATCCCGGGCAAAGTTGTTTTTATCAGAAAACTAAAAAAAACGCTTTTTTTTGTTGCCCGACCCGGGAATCGAATCCGGGACCTCATGTGGTCAACTCCGACACTAGACCACTAGAACACAGAGAGAATCGTTTTACTTTTACGACCTGCCTGGTAGAATGGCAGATGGGCAATCCTGCAAGGGGGCCAAGACCAACACGAGGAAACAAACTCGCGAGGAACCTATCCTTCGTAATGAACGCGGATTCTTTGCTTAAAAACGACAAACACTGAAAAAATACTAAACAGTTTTGTAATGCATCTTGACTTGGACAGACATTGAAATCGTGAAGATTTATCAACAATAGGTACTAGCTTTTACCCGCGACTTCGTCCGCGTACTAGAAGTACTTTTTTATATACTTAGTTTATTTAATTTTAGATTTAAGATAAATAGTTCCCGTTCCCTAGGGATTTCCGGGATAAAAACTATCCTATATCCTTTCTCGGGTCTCAAACTATCTTTGTACAAAATTTTATCCAAATCGGTTCAGTGGTTTAGGCAAGAATAAGAGACAGACAGACAGACTTACTTTCGCATTTATAATATTAGTAGGGATCTGTAGGATAGCATACATGCAGATGCGAAGCAAACTGAACCGGAACTCTACATAACAGTTATAAGCAGATACATTCTAGGCAAGAAACGGTGATACCAACCTTGATGAGATGTTGCAGAATCTTGTAAAGATGTGACAAATAAATGACAAAAACTTTTTGAACGGATTCAGAAGTTACCCAAAAGTGCCAATTACACAGGCTTTTTAAGGATTTGATATACTTTACTACGAGTACGGTCTGCATGGTAGAAGTCGACTGGTCTTAATACCACCGCATTACCTACTCTTGCCGTAATCGCGTCGATGCTTTTGTCGTTTTTTTTTTTTGATTTAAAGGGTAATGTAGCGGGTTAACTTATGCATGTGGCATTTCGTCCCCGCCACTCGGATGGCAACGCACCACTCACCAGTAATGTATTTGTGTATATAGCGATGGCTATCTCTTTTGATTCAAAAAGGCCTTGTTTGCTTTTCTAATGACAAAAAAAAAAACGGTTTGTGAAGCATGTTTTGATATAGGTATCGTTAATTAGTCGAAATTTCACAATTCTTAGGGTTCCGTATTATTCAAGTGAACCCTGATAGTTTTGTCACATCCGTCCGGTCCGCCGCCTGTCCGCAGCTTAGCTCAGAGACTTTTACTACTAGAAACCTGTAAATTGGCATAATTATTAATTATACATAGTCACGCCGAAAAAATTGATAAAATTGTAGAGTATGTCTTTTTATTTATTTTTTCTCCCGTAACCCATGGTGTGGGGTGTTTTTGGGTAGAGCTTTAAAAAAATTGCCGGTTTATGAAAACATGTTTGTTATTGAAAGATCCGTTTGTGAAATATATTTAATGTTTGTTAGAATCAAGTTTATTTTGTACCTTAATTATAATATCTTCAATGATTTCAGCAGATATTCAAACCTGAAGTCTTTCAGTTTAAAATTGTTTCATTTTATGTCATATCATTAAACTACAATTATTCTAGTCTCTGTGTCGAAGGTCACATCCTCGTCGGTAAGTTAATAAAAACACCGTAGCGCCATGACTCGGCAATAGATATTTAACCCGTGTCATATTATTTTGTACAGCAATTACTAAAGCTAAGCTTCTGTCGTCTACGTGAGGCGTGCCCGCTTGCACGTAAACTAAGCATTATCATAACCTCATAAAATGCCTCATTCTCCTTTTACACTAGGAATTTAGGTTAGTCATACTTATTTTTGATACATATGTAGAAACTTACTTGTAAAACTCGACGTTTTGGCCAAGTTATATTGACTGGAGCAGCTAGCGACCCGTTTATTTTTCAAAAATTGGCAAAGTGCGTGTCAGAGCACGCGCAATGTAGAGTTCCGAAGTTGCCCTCACTACTGCTTAAAAACTTGTAAAGCCTATTAAGCCATGATAGTTTTCCTTTTATTTCATTATATTTACTACTATCGTTATTTTTTCCCACCCCCAAAACCAGCCGTTTAGTAGGTAGAGGGGGGAGGGGGACACTTGAATCTAACAAAAATTACTTAGAAGCTTTAAAGCTTAATATTTCACAAACAAATCGTTTAATCGAAAATTTGTGTTTGCAAACCTACAATATTTTTGAAAACCTATCCAACGATACCCACACTATAGGTTACGCGAGAAAAAAAAATTAACATCTCCATTTTACATGTATAGGAGCTACCCTAAAAAATATTTTTCTAGATTTTATTGTACCACTTTGTTGCCATAGCTAATTTGTACATTCATTTCTTTCTAGTAGGTAAGGGTCTCTGAGATAGACTGCGGACGGACGGACGGACGGACAAAGCGAAAATATAAGGGTTCCTAGTTCACTTGAGAAACCTAAAATGATAATGGAACGCGTTAGTTTTAAAGTTCATATATATTTCATCAGCTACATTGTACTCTCCCAACTGGATTAAAACAGTTACTAATATTATAGCTCCCGCGTTGGTTTTGAGGTTAGCGTTTTGGTTTAGAACATGAAGTCACGTGTTCGATTCCCGGACCAGGGAAAGTATTATTGGTTTTTTTCTATCTCAAATCGCATTCCAGTCTGATAAGGCTGATAGTATTAAACTATAATTCTAAATCAGAAAATCACGTTAAGCTGTTGGCCCGGTAGCCACAAATAACAAGCGATAGTCCATAAAGTTTTAAGAGATTTAATTGTTTAGTCGATGGTCGAATTTCGGCCAGACGGCGATTGCTAATTTAATTAAAAATACTCATATCATCCTTTGATTTCAAGTGCAATATTGACCGTTTAGTGATTAAACCGTATAAAGTGTATATGCCACCTATCCCATTGTGGGACCGAGTATCTTCGGCTAATCGTGGGTGCACTGGT
>DWBA01001468.1:0-10566 GCA_018236825.1 Apodemia zela
ATCGTTCTTACCTGGGTTGGGGACTATGCGCTGGGAAACTTTCAGGTTTAATAAAATGACGAAGGTCTGGCTAACGCCGGCTCTTACTCTATAAAGGTATCCAGTTGAAATTTATATCAAATACTTGGGTCTATGGTCCTTCTCAGCTGTGAAAAAATCAATCTTGTAAGTCGACGATATCAAACGATATGACCTTATTATGTCGCATATTTTGCGTTTTTTCATGATTCCAAAAGGGAATCAAAACAAAACCTTATAGGGTACTTCCCGTTGACCTACAATGATGAAATTTGGCAAGAAGCATTGTCATGCGCTAATGCACCAGGAGTAGGTTAGCAGTGGTACTAGACCCGGGTGAGAGAGAAGCTATTGATATGGATATTAATATTAGTATTCATATGGATAATGAAGCTAAGATAAAAGATATACGTTTGTATCACCCCACTTCCCAAAAAGAAGCAAGTTCTCAATTCGTTGGAATGTTTTTTTATATAAATTCGCCGATTAGGTACCTACTCGAAGATACCTGAACCGATTTGGAAAATTCTTTTTTTGTTTCAATAGGTATATTTCCTAGGTAATTCCATTATAATTTGGTGAAAATCTGGTGCAGGATTCTTGAGATACAGGAAATGGAAGGTCGGTTGTTTGCAGTTTTACTGAGATTAAATTATATTTTAACTAAATAATCTCTAGAAAAGTTTTGGATAGTTAAGGATAATTTCCACCTGCACAAAAAACCAAGTGAAATCATAGCAGGTCTCTAGTTAAAATAACACAACTTTCAAATAAATATTGTTTTGTAACCGTAAGTCGACGCGACGTGTACCCGCCGGAAAGGTCATCTCAATAAATATGACTAGCAAGAAAACCACAGTCATGGCATCGAGTTCATATTTTAACTGACAAATGATGGTCCGTCAGCGGCGAGACGGCGCGACGCGGCCGCGACACGACAGCAAGATGGATGCGCCGCAGATAGCATCTCGGGGTAGAGCGGCCGGCGCTCCCAGGCCGGCCCGCGGGGGGCGCGCGACATTACTCTTCTACTGTCACCACGCGGCGGCCCACTACCTACGACCACTCTCCAGCCGCGCCCACTGGGACCCTCATTACAGATACTAATATAAATTAAATATTCAAAACTATAGATTGGAATATCAAATCGAGTAAAAAAACATTCAGTCTTTGCTGTCACGACGCTCAGTCTGAAAATGGGCGTAAAGGTGATCCTCACACATAGTGACGGCTGAATAACCGGTGAATTGTCAGTAGGAAAGTCTTATGACGCTCAATTTACTCAGCCATCACAACTCGGCGTGATTATATTTATTTTATTTACAGAAATGTATTAGGTATACCTATTTGGTTTTTAAGTAAGAACTTTGTATCTTTTGCAGACTTTTAGCGGAGATGGAAGGAACACAGTTGATGCCTGATGTAGTAAGAAGAATGTGTGTAGGGAACAGAGTAAAAACTTTCGTCTTCCCGTAAAATAATGTTGGATATTATATTCTACTTTCATGCCCTTTCTAACATACCCGTGTCAGAGGGCTTAAAATGAGGAAGGTAGCCAGTAAACTCAAGCTGGTGGCATTTCTGTCGCGTCACACGGGTCATCATCATTTAATTTCAGTTCCAATTTCAGAATTTGAACCGAAATTATATTTCTCATATTTATTATATACTTGTAATATACAATTCCGAACTCCGGTGACATTCAAGTACTTTTTTAATATGCTTTTGTAAAATAAATATTTGCTTGCTAAAAATGTGCTTACTTTTTCATATTTTTTATTTTTATTTTTTTATGATGTGTCATTAAAAATACATTTTACCCTAAATTTTCGTCCTTCTGCCACCAACCCCTAATAATTTATATGACAAAACAATGTTTGCCGGATCAGCTAGTACCTTATAACATTTTATGTTTAAACTAAAAATTACTAAAATACTCTAAAAAGGATATTTTGAACACTTTAAAATAACGAAAATATTATTTACCTTGTAATATATTTTTATCAGTGTGTGGTGACAGTGTATCGGTTCTCCCGAGCCAGGTCGCCATGTGGCAGTGTCTGTGAGTTATCCGGAGATTTAATTTGTAATCCTTATTTATTATCAGGCCGCGGACCGCGTCGGAGACACGCGCCACATCAGTTTATTGACAATAAAGCTCAGTGCTGCCTTTGTGTGTCGGAGAGCAGTGACTGCTAACTTTGGTATTAAATGTAATATTGAATTGATATATGAATGATAAGCACTGTGTATTTAATGGTATCATATAGTTACAGTTCTCTGCCTGTAGTGTACAATTACTGTTTCTGTATTAACCTTACACTTATTAAGAACTAGCTGGCCCGCGCAGCTTGGCCCGCGAGTAGAGAATAAACATGTCATCAATATAATGTTTCGTACAAACTTTTTTCCCCTATTTCAGCCCCTTAAGGGTTGATTTTTGGATGTTAGCCTATGTTTGACACCGAGTCTTCAACTATCTCTATGCCAAATTTCATAAAAATCGGTTTAGTGGTTTAGACGTGAAAGAGTAACAGAAAAACAGATAGACTTTCGCATTTATAATATCTGTATGGATGTTAATTGTGCACTCTCAGGGTAGATACCGAACTTGAAAACAAGAGATCCCAAGGAGGACTTTGTCTCTCCGAGACCCGAGTAATATCAAGGTAGAGGTAATATCTATACCAATATAATGAGAGTTCTTTTGTTTGTTTGAACGCGATAATTTCTGGATGAACTCAATTTCTAACTAAAATAAAATTGGCACTCAGTTCTCTCTTTTTGGGGTTTTTTGATGTAATAAAAATGGCAAAATGAAATGCAATTTATGTTTTTTCGTAATCAGCCTTAAGTTTGTTCCTAAATGTGGCATTAAAGCACATCGCATTTAATATTTGACATCAATAATTGTCGCCACGCGTTGGCCCCTGCATACACGTGGCCATATTTGCAAATACATTTGGTGCACTCGGTAACTAGGTTTTAGGTTGGGTGATGAATTCGAAACCGTCAAATTTGGAGTTGATTGTATGTCTCAGTCTGTATATCAGAGCTGTTTTACACGGTGATCATCACAATAGATTACTTGGAATGTTTATGCTTCAGTATAACGCCAAAAAACTTATGAAATGATAATAATAATACCTACTGAAGACTAAACGGTAATTGCCTCATAAGCCCAGTGGCGTGGCGGCGTAGTTCGTAAGTGTGTGATGGACAAATTAACGGCGTTGCTCTGGATTTAGTAGAGGGTACTAGGAGACAATAGTTACAAGTTCTGGCACTTGTAGTTGGGGGCTGATTGCATTTGTAAAGTTTAGAGGGAACCTTGAACTTTCAACAACAAAACAAATTAAACAATCGCTTCCAGTTGACGTAGCGGCGGCGGCGGGCGGAACGTCACGTCGGATATTTGCACGTCTCTTGACTTTGGTAACTGAGCTCCGTACACTCACCAACATTATTTCTCCTGTTTCAACAAACCACGACAAATCTGAGTGATCATTTTAAGAGTCTATGTAGCGAACGCTTTAGGTAACTATCTAATTATTATACGTTATACCCTGCTCTTGCTAATTCCCTTTACTGTCGTAGATGTTAGATAAATGTTGGGTATAATACATGTACCTAATATATGTTACGATTATCAAATACCAACGAGTTGGTTCCATTGCACGATTGGCGAAGCAATACTTTGCTGCACTGCTAAAAATGACACCGAAATGATGACTGATATTTCTCCAACCCCGTTAAAGTAATAAATAGAAAGTTTGTGGAGATGTTGATCTTCAGCGTCTGGGCGGAGTGTATGAAACTTGGAACAGGGGCATACCTTTATCTTGATTTACTAACGGCATTTTACATTTTACAAGGACAAGGACAGACAAGAAACAAATCAGAACAGCGGCTAATGGGCTAATCAGCTTGCGATGATTAGTCACCGAAGTGATGACCATAACCGTTCTCCTCAGTCCAGATAGATTAAGGGCACAATATGAGAATTTTTCTGCTAGCTTACGTGTAGAGTCACTAGCTACAGCGATAACCAATTGAAAAATATTTAGTAGAGAAATATGCTTTTGTTAGGGGTTTTCGTTGCAAAGTGTACAGTGAGCCCAAGCACATAACCCTTCGCAGTTCGCAAGCTATTAAAAGGAACCCTCACGCATCTCCAGCCCCGATTACTTGTAATCAAATTGTAAGGGTGAAATAGATAATGAAAATATTTGGAAAATTCGCCGGGAACTTCTTTTGAAGTGGAAGTTTCGAATTCATTAAGCTTCAGTCGGGAAATCAACGCGGTAATTTATAACGGCCCTTATACACGAGGAGGCGATTACACTTCAGAGGACTTTTATTAAATTTATACCTGCATGTGAGCATGTCTCATTGTTCTAATGCTTGGTCAGTTAGTCTGCGGATCGTGGGGTTCAATACCAGTTGCAGACAAAATATGCTATAGAATTTTTTGTTTGTTTTTCATTCAGCAGTCGGAGTTTGAAATTTTCTGTTCCTTGAAGAACACGTAAAGTCGTCCGTCCCGTCAGTCGCAAATAATACACGTTATCTTGGCTTGTAAATAAAGCGATGGGGCGATAGGGATCTAGCTGAAAAAGCCGGACAAAACGAAAGGCCTAGCCCGCCTCCCTTGAACTCAACTCTTGTTACGAAATAGTCTTTTGCGAAAGTGCTAATTTAAGGGCTCCTCGTAATATATTATTGGCTTTCCATGATTACCAATTCTTCCCAGCCATTATCTCCATATTATTTGTATTTGTTCCAAGTTCATTAGATCATTGTCATTAGAGAAGTTATTTTATAAAGTAAGTGATACTTCTCTCGGCGGTGTGCGCGAGAAATGAGTTCGCGATTGCTCTAATGAAAAGCATCTTCACTCCCGCCTTGTCAAATGTCGGCTCCTGTTGACGAGCGGGCACATTGTAATCAAGCGAACACATTTCAGTCATGTGAAAAATACAAATGTTCTAATCATGAAACTGTTATTGAATCAAAGTGAAGTGATAATTTTAGGAATTCATTGTGCTGTGTTAGTTTAGTGGTAAACTAGGTCGACTACTAAGAAGTTCAAGTGCCGAGTCAGATAAAGGAAATGGGTTTTTTCTACTTAAAACACCGCACCAGCTAGTGGTGTATACCTATGTGCTTCGGTTTCGGTTATAGGAACACCCATCTCGCCACCCGGTAAACCGGTGAAACGTCGAAAACTAGAAAGTTTGAATTCGTTCCGGAACGCCGCAATCGCCGTGGCCCGTGGGTCACTATATTTACAAGCGATCACATCGACACACTGGCGAAATTTAACGCGTGTAATGTTTAGGTATTTCTAATTTATACTTTCCATCGTCGGCACTTGGTGAAACTGCATCATATTGATTTTAAAAACACACTTGTACTGTTTCACATTTATATTTAATCAATTTAGGTATTTCTATTAATTTAATATGTTTCAATGCATATTAATATCAAAAAATATTAGCTTTCTGCCATTCTTCTCCGTATAAACTTTAACTGGGCTCATACTACTTAGTTTATTTAGTACTTAAAAAAATTCGTTAAATGCTCTTTCAAAATTCAAAATCAAATCAAGTTATCAAAAGTTACAGCTTTTCAAATATTAAAATTTTGTTATTTTTGAGCTCAAAGAGTTCTTATTTATTTATTTAAATACTTTATTGCACAAACATGGTACAAAGACGTAACTTAATGTTATTAAGCATTTTCTCACAGTTTACCTTCCGTGAGGCTGAGAGAAAAAGCTATAGTAGGTATAGTTTTTGCTTCCTTAAGCTTAAAATACTTCAATTTAGCGAGAAGTTTCAGGGATGGCCTGCAGGGTCAACCGCTTAATATATTTTTAAGTTGAAATGATATATTAAAGTTAATAAAAAAAAATTTTTACAAATTTTGCATAAATTAAAGAAAAATTAAATAGTCGTTAGAAAAGGGCCTTCTGTCTGAGAAAGAGACCAAGAGAGGAGAGAGAGGTAGAGGCGTGAGAGAGGAGAAGAAAAAGAAACAAGAGAGCGTTTTGATTGTGTTCAGAATATCATCAGCAACCAGTCAATAGATAAATCATGCATACCACACTACGATATCCCTCTATGCGATAATGATTAGGGCACTCGCATTCACCACAGTTGTAACAATTCGCCGCTACTTGAGCCGTACTACAACTACGACTTCTGGAGAGAAATCAGAAACCAAAGGTGATGAAGCTCATATCTATGCTACTCCTAAAGGATCTAGAACTCAGAAGACCGTACCAACAACATTTTTAGTCAAAGTCTTCAAATAGTTGCTGCTATGGGGGACGGGGGTGGAGGTGTTACACCCTGAGGCGCACCCTGCATGGAGATCGCTGACGCAGCCGCGCCTTACACAGGTAGCCTACACGGGGATGTTAACTCATCCACTCAAGCCATTCGGATGTCGCTAACTGGGCTTCTGCATTTTATATACTTTTTTTTATAATTTAATTTGTATTATGATCATTACGTAGTTGTTACTTGCATCGACCACTATACTCTTAATAAAGTTTGTAAATTTAATTTAGTTTTAAGTACTTTGGTTTTTTTAAGTCCTTCGGCTGTCGTTAACGAAATTTGCATATAAATGAACTATTTGTTAACATCAACAAAAGAAACAGCATCAACGTTTCTGTTTCTCGAGTGCACGTCCTCAGAAAGGTGATTTGTAATTTATTTTAACGTGAACTGTTTCTTAATTTGTTGAATTGGTTCCCTGTGTTGTCCGGCTCCCTTCTGAAAAATACTAAAGGCTATCTGCTTTCCTGCTAGGTAGTTCGTAAATGGTAACAATACTAGCCTATACCTAGCAGGCATTGTGTCACTCCCTGATAGTCTCCACTAGGTGATACATTTCTATAACGTTTGGGTTTCGTACCGCCGCCTAACATATTCCTGCCGAAATAGAGTCAATGCTTGTTACTGTTCTGTTCCGGTTTAAAGGATTAGATAACAGGTATGTGGCATGTCATCCCAGCCACTCGGGAAGCAACGCGCCATTATCATGTTTGGCAGTATGATGAAATAAATAAATATGAAACGGCATGTGAAAGCGATCAGGTACGCGCACGGCGCATCACGGCGGCTGGAGTGGGAGACGCGGGTCGTCACGGCCACGTGTCCCGGACCGGCGCCCTAGCGGCGGAGCCCCTCGGACTGGTGCCGCTCACAAATGATCAACACACTTATACAGATTTGACGACATGTCCCTCGCCAATTTGTTCCACCAAGAACCAGCACAGCAAAATGCACATTTTATTGAAATATTACGACTTCGCCCCGTGCTCCCAAATGAAACAGAGAGATCCATTCGCACGGACGGGACGGGACGGCGCACACGGCGCAGTGGCCCGTACGTGCGGTATAGCCCGCCTTAATTGTACTGCCATTTAAAAGTAAATTTAATATTGAAATTCATTCAACGACGACTTTCTTCTCAAAAAATGTAAAGTTTTATTTCCTAATTAGCCATTCGCCGCGGCTTCACTTGCTTGATTAAGATTTTCTCAATGTTAACGATCATATCTACTGTTAACTCGTGTAAAAATCAGTAATCAAAGAAAATAGTTTCATATGACAATGAGTTACGACAGTAATTTATAATTTAAGTTTTCACTATAAATATAAATTGTTATTGTGTTAATGATTATTTAAATAAAAAATAGATAATTTAGGATAAGGTAGTGTTTAATTTAACACTATTCTATATTAATTCAAGTGATCAGAAATTAAATATTAATGTAATGATTTTTTATTTTAGTGTAATCATAATAATAATTATTATGAATGCCGATAATGATATTGTATGATTATGATGAATATTCTTTTAAAATTTTATATAATTACATATTTATAAATTCTATTGATGTCTACTAGTAACTCGTGTTAAAATTAGTGATCAAAGAAAATAATTAGATATATAATATGTCATTAGATATGCAGATAGATCTCCTGATGGAAAGAGGAACCATCACCTGTAGACACCAAAGATGTTAATGGTGCGATGCTATCCGTGTGGCGGGATGGCAATGCCACGTGCATAATGGGTAACGAAAATGTTTACTTAGATGTAGCTACATACGTAGCTGTTGTAACATTTACGCTGTTTTTATTCGAGGTAATTTTGGCGTATGACCTGTCTATTAGTAAAATTTCATTGCTTTTACTGGAGATAAGCTCGCCTATTGTACTATTTAGTTTAAATGTTTTATGTATTTCTTTTTTAAATGTGTACAATAAAGTATTAAATAAATAAATAAATATTTTTTTAATTTTCCTGCTATTTTTTTATTATAAATATCAAGCTTATGAAATACCAGTCGATAAACAACTGAGTTAATGGTCACATGGAGCGGAGCAGTCCATACAATGTCATCGAATCCCTTTAAATCTGTACCTTAGATGTATCAATACAACAGTTCTAAAAAACTATACAAATTCATATCTGTATCTTAGATGTAAATTTATTAATTCTACGCCAGTGACGGCAGAATATGTAATTAAATACCAACAAGAAATAAATAAAATCTTAATTCAAGTTCTAAAAATGAAATAAAATATTTAGTTTAGAAAATGTTTACAAGTGAGAGATTTGTCCCAAGTGGAGTACACCAGACGTAGTCAGCCAGTCAGCGAGATGAATGCGTCTCGGACAATATTAATCCCGGTTTATGACATGCGAAATTACTCCCGATAAATTGTGCATTGGAGATAGAGCGGGCGGCGGCGCGTGGAGCGGGGGGAAGGGGGGGGGCGCACGTGCACACCATATTAAACTTTTCATTAGTGGTACGAGCGTGCCCCGTGACCCGCAGTTGTTCCGCTATCAATTACTAGAGCACTCCATACGGCCACCTGCAGGGGTATCTTTGTGCCCTATAATTGCAATATGTTTAAATTAAAATTGTGTTATTTATGAACTTGAAATTATTGCGCTAGTTTTGAGGGGTGTTTTTCATTTTCATTGACATTTTCAATGGGATTAATTTATTTTGTTGATAAAGACATATCAATGCATCAATTTTCAAAACTGTTTATATAGATCATTATAAAAAATAGTACTCTATGGTAAATTAAATATAGGTACTTATTTAGTTCCAAATTTGTTTCGTTATTTAAAATGTATAAAGTTTAATTCTAAGTATAATATCTAATAACTCTAAATAAAAAATTTAAAAACCCGCCGAAACATTTCTCTGTCCTCAGATTATTGATTGAGAACTTTTCACAAACAGGTGGTCGTCATAAGACCCACATTTAAGGAGTTGTATAGAAAATACTAATAACTAAACATATAATTAAAATTTGGAATAATTTCAAATTTTTGAATGTTTCCTGAGATCCTGACGCTAGTGCCAAAAAGCTGAATATCCTGGAGGCGGCTGCTTTTGTTTCCTCCGAACATAGCTAAGAACCATCTCGACAAACAAGACTTTTGATTAAAAAACAAGTCGGTCCATCCGTTTGGAAGATACGATGCTGCAGACAGACAAACAGACACACCAAACGATACACAGACACACACGTTAATCGGGGGTTAAAGATCAGTAAATATTAGTAAAGTTTAATTTTTATTTTTTAAATTTTTTACATCATAAGATATCAAACAAGCAGATGGCTCTCTTAAGGAAAGGTACAAGCTATTGCCTATATACACCAACGACGTATATAGACGGATTAGCAATTTAAATTAATTATTTAAATTGCTAATCCGTTAAATCTTTAACAAAATTTTTCCAATTTCCCTCGAAAAATTGTTTTTACAAACCTACAACATTTTTTTTTAAATCTATCCAACGATACCCCACACTATGGGGTACGTGAGAAAAAAAAATGGGGATGTAAATTTTTTCCTTATAGCTTCAATTCTTGACACTGTCGTCTTCTTCTTTGGAGGGTAAAAGGTGGGCGGGCATGGCCGGAGTCACACATTACAAACCAACAAATCTTTCCTCTTTATAATATACTAGCTGGTGCCCGCAAATTCGTCTGCGTTAAATCCATTTTTCAGGGGTTTTTAGCTTTTTGAGCGAACTTCCGCTATCTCTTGACGGAAGCTCCATCAAATAGATCCAGTCGTTCCACAGATTACCCCGCAATTTTTGCGTGATTGAGTAACAAACATCCAAACTTTTGCATTTACAATATTAACTAGCACCCTGCTGCTTAATATTGACACCGTTCGCGCTACCAACGATAACTACCACACTACCACAGATAACCGCTGCATTATAAAAGCATTTGGTGAATCCCACGGGAAAAACTTATTTTTCCGGGATTAAAAGTATTCTATGTGCTATTTACGGTCATCATCCACCTGTGTGTATAATATTAATATAGATATATGTAGAAGTGTAGATAGAGATCGCAATAACACGATTGCTAAGTCACACGTGGTTTTTATAAATTGTATAAAATATTTATTTATTTATTTATTTATTTATTTAATACTTTATTGTACACAGGAAATAACACAATTTAGAGAAATAAACGTAACATA